>JARHVA010003094.1:1507500-1655000 GCA_037957365.1 Torreya grandis
CAGTTCTTTTCTGTATTCAGGTTCTTTTGTTAACTTGGTTGTGCTTTAAGGTTTATCTTTCTCCTTGTGCAGGGTTTCGGGGTCCCTTCAAAACCTATTTTTACCTTAATCTAAAACATTATAAAATATAAATTTAATATGGTTAAATGGTAAATATTGGTCTTCCAAACCAATTTCATGACCTTATATCTCACTGTCTCATCTGAACTAGACATGTCAACTTCTGAACAAATTTTTAACTATATTCACTAAGATAATTTTATTCTACCAAATAATAAATTGTATAAAAACTCCTAAAAAACATATCCATGTACTTTATTTAATTCCTCTAGCATGATAACACATCCCTAATCATCTTCTCATAACTACTTGGGTTTTTCACTGTTTCCACCATTAGGTCTGTTAGTGATTGACTAACTTGGATGACTATTTTAACCTAATAAAGGGCTATAAATTATATCTAAAACTTAATTTAAATGAAAAATAAGTCTCAAGATTCATCCTCCATTAATTTTCATACTTTGACTTGCTCAACTATGACTGCTATAACAACTAGTTAATAAATTAGTACTTTTTTACAGGGTTTACTCACCAACCTAACAACTAAATCACACTTAAATGTGCTTGGGAGAGTTGAATACAACCTAAAATAGATTAAATTATAATACCAATCCATTTTGGGTAGTTTTTATCAACATATTAAACATTGGGTCCTTATTAGGGTTCTAAGAGGGTTTAAACATGTTTCCATTATTAATAATCATTCATAAATCATAGCCCCTCAATCCAAAAATATATGAATATGATTTTTATCTAGGACCCTTACCCATATACCATTAAAATATAAATTTCCCATGTAAATTTTTGATGAGCTAATGAGCACAAGAAAATCCTTCTCAGGTTGAGAATCCTTCATTATGTACACTTGAGAGACCTAAAAACACATTTTAATGCCTTATACTTCAAACTATGACCTAAAAATTCATTAAAAACCTTGAAAAAACATAACTCACATTTATCAATGCTTATATGATCTTAAACACCTTGAAATATGATCATGACCCCTCATTAGGCAGCATACTCTCTCTTTTCTCTCTTAGACCTTGACCTCCAAGCCACATTAGGCCTTAAAGATGACCTTCATGCCTCTTTCCATATACTCTTTATGTTATGCACATACTAAATCAACCTACCTCATGCTTAAATAATACCATACATCCTTCACATGCCTTGAAAATGGATCATGACACCTCATTAGGCTAGGTAGGGTCTAAAAGTGGTATAAGTGCACACTTGTTTATAAGGACTTACCTATGTAGGCTCACCCTTATACTCTCATGAGTGATAAAATTCCTCTCATACATTATCAATCAACCTCACAAAACCACTCATGATTGTGTGCATGTATCACACCATTCCACCATTATCATACCTTCTTACAATGTATTTTCATGCCATGACTAGGCTTAGGCTACTGAAATACCTATACATTAATAAAACCATAAGGATTTAGTTTCCTTCAAATTCTATTTCATGACAACATTCTTCAGTGAGAACACTCCATAAGTTTCATTTATCACATAAACATACTTGCAACTAGGCACACTCTCTCAATGACATCAACCTTATATAAGATGTAACATTGACATCAATGACAATACTTCAATAATCTCCCCTTTTATCATTGATGTAAACCATTTTCAAAAACTTCTCTCAAAAATCATCTTCTCCCTCATTATAAACTTTTCTCCACCTTTAACATAAATGGCAAAGTGATCTCTATAACTTCCTAGATCACACTCCTTGTAAACATAATAGTCAACCCATATGATTGATTTATGATTCATAATACAAAAATTCTCCCCTATTTCCATTCATACCTTCTTGGAATAACTCACCTAATCTTAGAGATAATGAACCACTTGATTAGATCCCCCTAAGTGCTTAGCTTCTTCAATGATTGCTCAGGGTAGGAATTACACCTAATTCTTATTTTAGGTGTTTAAATGTTACCTTCGGAAGTGGTTTGGTAAAAATGTTTACAATTAAATCCTCTATAGAAACATATTCAAATCTAACACTTTGTTCACTTACCTTCTCTCTTGGAAAATGATACCTAATGGAGATGTGCTTAGTACTATTGAATTGGGTTTTATGTACACCATTGCATAAAAATGTATCCTCTAATGTTTTAAGATATCAATAGAGGTAAACTCTACTATAGGGCATGAATTGTAGGTATGAAGTCTTTGACAACCTATTGATCGAATAGCTGGTAGGGCATGAAGGTTGTTGACAAGGTCTTTAGATGGAGGTGTGGTCTCTAAAGGGTAGTAAATCTCTACATAAATTAGATGGGTTGTTGGTTGTTAATCTATAATGGGTATATATCAAAATATAATTTAAAAAGGAGGGAATGGTAAGGTAAAAAATAAATCTCTATGTTTTTTAGGATTCACTTCCCTAGCTAGTTTTTAAAAGGACATGTGATATTAGAACATATGCCTATTGTTAGTAGTGATTACACACACACAGTTAGACATGGATAATAAGTCTAAAGAGATAATGATGCAATACATTCACAAGATTTAGATAGAGGTTACTCCTTTTAGGATAGCTATTGCACACTCTTACTCAAGAGATTATGACACACACATACAAACTACATTAGAGAAAACACTCATACACATTCACAATTATGAGTCAATTAGCCTAATCATCCTAATCAATATAATTTACTAATCCTTCAACATCTATTTTACATCTATAAACTAGTACATCAATTAAGATAATCAAGAATCCATTCATAGATAGTACACACTAAAGACTATTGAAACATACAACCAAAAAATTAATATCTAATCACACAAAAATTGGAAAGAAAATACTCAAACACATTTACTAATGATTAAAATTTATGTTGCTCCTATATTCAAAATTATTTGACAAAAATCCAAGTTGGATTATAACTATTTATATAGAATTGGGGAAAGGGTCACCTCATCCTCCAAGTTTATGAAAAGTCAATACATGTGATACTCAGAACATGAGTTCTAAATGTGGTCAAACCCATATAAGAGTCCATTTATAGTTATTAATTAGCCTTTGGAACAACTATGTAATATGTGCATGTGTATAAAGACAAAGGCTATTTTATAATTTTATCTTGAACTGTATGCAAACTATAAATATATACATTATTTTCCTAAAACTATGCATCCCTCATTTTATAGTTTGTGAGAACAACTTTCTAATATTTTAGATTATCCACCTTCAAATGAAACTCAGACAAGATTCACTTTACCATTACTTTTTATAACCAAGGACATTAGTTTTATCTATGACTAATCTTAATATGATTGTGTGTTGCATATTTCCCATGCCTATCACTGAGTCTGGATCTATGAAAAGTCCACCATCGACTTGCACAATCATTTTGCTTTTTCTTGAGTTAATTTTGATAGTTGATCTACCCAGGCCCATTAACATTTGAATACAAATAGCTAATTTACAAGATTAAATTTGACATTCACATGAATATCAATGATGTCCTTGTGACCTTCAATGACATCCACATGATCATCAAAATTTAATCCCCTAATGTTTTATTTTTTAGCCTAATTTAAATGTTGGCATGAACATCAAAGATGTCCACATGACCATAAAATTGACTTAACTCCATGCAAGATCAATACTTTTCATTTCTTGGTTCTCTCTTCTCTACAATCATAAATGAAAAGAGGACTTAGCATTTAAATCCCAAGGTTTTATGCATATTGATAAATATGAATAAAGCCTAAGTCTAAGCTAATGTTAAAAAAAGTGCTCATGTGTGTGCCACTTGGGGCTTCTCTAAGCTCTTGAATGTTGAAACTATTTCTTCTCATGGGTCATTATATCTCTGTATTGGGATCTCATAATGGTGACACTTATCACCCTTGTAGGGCTTAATAGGTCTTTTCAAATTTTAACCATTACTCTCACTTTGTTGGATCAATTGAGCCCTAGTTAACATGGTTTATTGGATCTCTAGGCATAGAATAAAGGACATAAGTTAATATAAAGGATCCCATGTAATGATTCTATCCTAAGGACTTAGTTATATAATAAAATATGATTAGGGCCTAGGCTTAGAATAGATAAAATATCCCCTGCATTAATTTAAATGACCTAGAATAGAGAAATATAATTGGGACCTTGGATAAAATCTTAAATTAAGCTCAAAACATAATAAAATTCTCTCTAAGAAGGGGTACCACTAGGAAATTATGTGGGATTTTTGGTATATTGATCTTGGTAGTAGGGTATTGTTTCAACCATTTTGTGCAGGAAAATTATTTTTGGCTTTTTGTTGGTGATTGGTATATACAAAAGACCAAAAATAAGAACAAGCTTGAAGACCTAATTTTTATTAGACAAAATGTATGAAACATAACTTTTGAAGCATGTAATTTTTCATCAAATCAAATGTTTGAAACATAACTTTTGAATCATGTACATTTTCTTCAGGCAAAATGTCTAAGACACAAATCCCACAATTTATTTTCAACAAATAAAATGTTTGAGACATAGATTTTGAAAGAATTGGTCTAGGGTAAAAGGTCCAAAAGAATTATTCCAAGACAAAAGTCTTAAAGGATAGGCTCGTAAGGTAAAATGCCTGACATAAAATCCTTGAAGGGTAAGTGCATTATGTCCAAAGGGTCATTTAAAAAAGGGCCAAAGGGAAATTTTGTCAATAAAAAAGGCCACAAAAAAGGTTGAAGGGAAATTTTAAAAGGTCTGAAGGGTCATTATATCAAGAAAAATGGCCATAACAAAAAGGCCAAAGGGTAATTGTAAAAAGTACAAAGATTTTACTTCATAGGGAAAAGTGACCATGATAAATTTTTTGAAGGGTCTACTTCATCAAACAAAAATGTCTATAATAAATATGTTAAAGACCTAATTCTATTGGATAAAATATTTGAAATAATTATGTTGAAGAAAATAGCCTGCAACAAAATGTCTGATATAATAAGTCCAAAATAAAGTCTAAAATAAATAAGTCTGAAACAACAAATTTCATAAGTCTCGAAAGAGATACTAGACAAAATACCCAATAGAATAAGTTTAAAATAATTATAAATATAATGTATGAAAACATAACACCTATGCTATCTTGCCAAAGTATGAAAGGCTAATAGTCAGTCTTTTCTTATAATTTTGCAAAAACACATAGAAAAGGGGATCAAACTCAAGACTATAATCCAAAAAAAGGTGGGTCTCCATTTCCTATGGAAAGAAGGGGGATGTGGGTACAACAAATGGTGACTTACATGGGGAATACTCTTGAGTATTCAAGAACCTAGTACTCTAGTTTACAATCTTAAATCAATCATGAAGTGTGCCACATAAGAATACTTAAATTAGAAACATGGAAGAGACTCCTATGTTACTTCACACAACATACTTGCCTTCTAGTTTTTTGGATCTATGTGTGTCAAAACATGTAATTCATTTATCCTTACTATGGTGAGTTTTTCAAAGGCTTGATGAAATTATAGGTTTCATTTTAGTGTATATTAAAGCTTAAAAACAAGGGAAGATCAAGAATTACTCTACTTCTATCTAGGTATCCATAGCCCTAATAGAGATACCTTGGGATCCTTCTCTTCTCATTCCATTATTTTATTTTTACCATGATGCATGGTATATTGACCTTATTTCATCATGCAAACCTTTTGATTTTATTTTTCTCTTTTAAACTCATTGGTTTTCTTCTTCTTTTGTTTTTTTATTTTGTTATTAAATTAAAAGAGAAGAGCTAGAACCCTAGTGAGATGGTATAATTATAAAACCAATCATTACTAAAATGTCCTTGATAGCCACATATATACCCAAAATTATCATTTATAAGAAGTATTTAATGTGTTAACTATCTTTGATCCAATAAAACAAGAAAAAAATCTGAATTTTTATGAAATACTCTAATATCAAACTCCACATGCTTGGTAAAAGTATTCAATTGTGATACCATCCAAAATTATCCATGATTACCTACCTTCACCTTGAAGATTCAAGACATAAAAATACACATAGTTTTGTTAACTAGTCTCAAATTGCCTATTATCTTTTTTAATTTCCCCATTTCTACAAGTCATAAGCTCAATTTTTTGGGATCTTTAGCGTGGTTATAGTTAGAGTGAACATAGTTCAGATTGTCAGAGAAAGAAAAAAAACAACTATTCTAAGAAAGTGGGAGACCTAAATTAAGAAAGTAGGAAGCTAATCTAGAAAGCATGAAATATAATCTTTAAAATAAATAAAATTAATCTAATGAAAAAAAATGACCTAAATAAAGAAACATAACCTAATCCTACTTTAAAGAAAACCCAAACAAGATGGGGGATGGATTTGGAAACTTTT
This sequence comes from Torreya grandis, assembly GCA_037957365.1. Classification (NCBI taxonomy): domain Eukaryota; kingdom Viridiplantae; phylum Streptophyta; class Pinopsida; order Cupressales; family Taxaceae; genus Torreya; species Torreya grandis. The sequence goes on from JARHVA010003094.1 coordinate 1,513,909, forward strand.
TTTGTTATGCTTCTCACTCTTTTATAATAACAAGGTTTTTCCCAATAAAGTTCTACGATAGGCAAGGACATCTTTGTATTCATTCAGTAGAATTTTTAGCATTTACCTCATATTGTAGAATAAAAAAATTAGAGTTACTCATTGGGACATCCCTAACACAACAAACAAATAACTCATCCAAAGTGTCTCCTAAAATGGATATTAGATCTAACCTATAGTATTGAAATTTGTCCTATATGAACTAATTATTGGAAAGGTCCAAAAATATATAATCAAAATCATAAGTATAATCATGAATAACATTTTCATCAAAAACTTCATCTAAACTCTCATTTTTAGTGTGAACTTCACTATTAGAATGAATCATCTCTTAAATTTCCAAATTATGAATAAAAATTATGCTTACCTGGGGCTCACTATTTCTAATTTCAAGACTGAGAGATTCATTAATTATTGATTATGTATGGATCATCCCATCCACTACCTATTGTTAGTCCTTTTGTTATTGTTATTTTGAATTGAAAATTTGATTATTACCATGTGAGTAATTTGATTCTTTGAAAATTTATGTTCTAGAAGATATGCAACTTTAGGGGCATCGTATGTGTAATCAAGGTCTTTTCTTTAATGCCAAATGATGTTGGTTTCCACACACACTAGGGTTCCTAGTCAATCACATAATCAACCATAATGTCCAACACATTAGAGTTAGGCACTAAATTGAATTCAACATCTATCAAATCAAGGCATAAGAATCTATGTGAATTAATTCTATTGAAAGGGAACTTAGAAATAGAATAAAAATTATTGGGAGAAGAGAACATACATCTTTCATTTGCCTCATGATAAAAATATGTACTTATCTCAAGCATTAAATAATCTTAAATCTCAACATTGAAGCTTGCATGATTAGAGGAGAATAAGTTAGGAATATAATCATCAAATGAGTCTTATAATAAAGATTTTAATAAAAACCACTAGTCATAAGAGTCATCAACACCATATTTAGAGCTGATATCTTCTTTTACAAGGAAAATAAATTGATCCTCTACCTAATCATATTCTATCTCATAGATTCTACTACAAAGGTTGAAAATATTATTATAAATTGACAATTTTCTCATTATCTTCATTTCCTTCATGAATTATCTCATCAAATATAGGGATGGAATCATCATGATCTAATTCTCCTAGATTGACTGATTCCTATTTTATGATCCAATCATCCTCTCCATTTGGGATCTCTTCTTCCTCTTTGACTACATCATGACTTTGCAGGTCAAAATATTCAAGTTTATCATCTCCATACTTATGATTAGTTTCTTCAATAATGATGGGCTCAAAATTATTCTTATTGTGTATAGTGCCTAGATTAAAAGGAAATCCTTCCACTATGTTTCTATTTGGGCACAATAATAAGCTTTCTCTTTGGATAGATTATGTACAATTCATATCCAACACACTTTCTATAGAGAACCTCATAGAAGATGTTAAATTATTTTTTAAATTATGAAAATGAATATTTTGACCAAATTCAATCAAAAAATGTTCCTCAATATCACTCCAACTACTAATAGAACTATGTGCCAACTCTCCTAACTAATCATGCATTTCATCTCCAAGTGTGAATGAGAATAACCTATAGATTACATCATCAAATTTTATATCCATAACATGCATAACATATGTGTAGGCAATGAAATTCCCTTCAATAGCTCTTGGTTGATTATTATGGAACCTAGGAAGGTTTGGGAATGGGTCATCAGGGAGATCATGTTGAATACCTAGGATATATATGGGTGATTTGTCAATCCAATCCATTCTAAAAAAAATTGTACAATCAAAGGTGTTGGCCCTCCTTCTAGCACCAATTACTATTGATGAGGGTTTTATGCATACCATAGTGTAATGAGGTAGCCTCTAACATTTTAGGATCTTAATGGAGGTAAACTCCACTCCAAGGCATGAGTTGTAGGTATTCAGTCCTTATCAGCCTATTGATGAAATAGATGGTAGGGAATGTAGGTAGTTGACAAGGTTTTTGGATGGAGGTGTGGTCTCTAAAGGGTAGTGAATCTCTATGTGAATTATATGGGTGGTTGGTTGCTAATCTAGAGTGGGTATATCTCAAAAAAAACTTAAAAAAGGAGGGAAGGGTAAGGCAAAAAAGAAAACTATGGTTTTCCAGAATCACTTCCTTAGATGGTTTCTAAAAATATAAGTGCTCTCGAAACCTACACCTATTACTAGCAATGATTGCACACACATAGTCAGATGTGGCTAAGGAGTCTAATGAGATAACAATGTAGGAAATTCACAAGCCTCAGACAAAGGTTACTCCTTTTAGTGTAGTTATTTCACACTCTTACTTAGGAGATTATGGCTCAGGTTAACAAAGTATTTTAGGCAAATTTTGCACACACATAGAAAACTACACCAAAGAAAGCACTCATGCACATTTAGAATTATGAATCAATCAGATTAATCATCTTAATCAATATAATTTACCAATATTTCAATCGCTATTACACACCTATAGATTAGTACATAAATCAAGATAATCAAGAATCCATTTGCAACTATTACACATTAAATATTATTATAACATACAACCAAAAAAGTAACATCTAATTACACATAAATTGGAAAGAAAATACTCAAACACTTTTGTTGATGATCAAAATTAATGTTTTTCCTATATTTAAAATTCTCTAAAAAAAATCCAAGTTGGATTATAATTATTTATATAGACTTGGATAAGGGGTCACTTAATCCTCTAAGTTAATATAAGGTTATTACATGTGATAGTCAAAAATTGAGTTCTAACTATGGTCAAAACTGTATAAAATTCCACTTATAGTTATAAATTAGCCTTTGCAAGAACTATGCAACATGTGCATGTGTATAAAGACAAAGGATATTTTAAAATTCTAGCTTGAAGTATATGCAAACTGCAAATATATGCACCATTTTTCCAAAACTATACATGCCTCCTCTTATAGGTTTTGAGAAAAACTTGTATATGCCTCCTCTTATAGTTTGTGAGAAAAACCTATTGATATTTTAGATTAGGTGCCTTTAAATGGAACTTAGACATGCATCATTTTACTAATGCTTTTTAGAACTAGGGACACTATTGTTAGTTATGACTAATCTTAATATAACTATGTGTTGCATATTTCCCATGTCTCTCACTAAGTCTAGATCTTTGAAAAGTCCCCCATCTACTCATACCATATATATGATTGTTTGTGAGTTAACACTAACCATTGATCTACTTGGGCCCATTAACATTTGAACTTGAATAACTAATTTATGAACTTAAATTTAACATTCACATGAACATTAATGACATCCTCGTGACTAACAATGATGTCAACATGACCATCACAATTTAGTCCCCTATTTTGTATTTCTGAGCCTAATTTTGATGTTTGTACAAACATCAAATACATCCATACAACTTTCAAATCGACTTAACTCCTTATGAGCTCGACACTTTTAATTTCCTAGTTCACTCTGATCTATAATCATAAATGAAAAGATGACTTAACATATATATAAGTTTAAACTAGGGTCTCAAAAAATGACTTAGGACATAATTTAAATCCTAAGGTTTTATATGTATTTATATATATGAATAAATCCTAAGTCTAAGCTAATGTGAAAAAAAGTGCTCACATGTGTACCACTTAGCTCTTAACTATTGACACTGCTTCTTCCTATGGGTCTTTGGATTTTTTTATTGGGCTCCTATAATGGTGATAATCATCACCCTTCTGGGGCTTAGAAGGTCTTCTGAATTTCCAACCATTACTCTCACTTCATTGGATCAATTGGGCCCGATTTAAATTGGTTCATTAGATTTGTAGGTATAGAATAAAGGCATAAGTTAATATAAAGGGCCCTACATAAGGATTCTATCCTAAGGTCTTAGTTTTACTAATAAAATACAATTAGGGCCTAGGATTAGAATATATAAAAGAGCTCTTGCATTAATTTAAATGACCTAGAATAGAGAAATACGATTAGGACCTTGGCTAAAAATTTATATTGAGCTCAAAACATAATAAAATGCTCTTTAAGCAGGGGTTCTACTTGGTAATTCCATGGGATTTTTGGTCTATTTATCTTGGTAATAGGGTATTGTTTTAGCCAGTTTGTGTAGGGAAATTGTTTCAAGATTTTTGTTGGGGGTTAGTCTTTACTAAACACCTGTAATAAAAAAAAAAGCTTGAAGACCTAATTTTTATGAGATAAAATGTCTAAAGAACAACTTCTAAGGCATGTACATTTCTATTAGACAAAATGTTTGAGACACAAAGTCCATAGTTTATTTTCATCAAACAAAATGTGTGAGACATAACTTTTAAATGAATTGGTCTTGGGTAAAATGCCTAAAATAATTAGTCAAAGATAAAAGCCCTGAAGGATAGGCTTGTAGGGAAAAATTCCCATGACAAAAGTCTGAAAGGGTAAGTGGACTAGGTCTGAAGAGTCATTTAAAAAAGGGATGAAGGGAAATTTTGTTGAGAAAAAGGGCCATAAAAAAGGCTAAATAGAAACTACAAAAAGTCTGAAGGGTCATTTTATCATGTAAAATGTCCACAACAAAAGGTCAAAGTGTAATTTTAAAAAATCCAAAAGGTCTAATTCATAAGGCAAAGTGCCCATGATAAAAATTATGAAGGTTATACTTCATCAGATAAAGTCCTAAATAAATATGCTAAAGACCTAATTTTTTAAGTCAAAATGTTCAAAATAATTATGCTTATGTAAAAAATCCTACAATAAAAAGTCTGATAGAATAAGTCTAAAATAAATAAGTCTAAAAATGATAAATTAATAAATATTGAAAGAGATATTAGACAAAATACCCATAGAATAATTTTGAAATAATTATAAAGATAGTCTATGAAAACATAACACCAATTCCATCTTGCCAAAGTATGAAAGGCCAATAGTCAATCTTTTCCTAGAATTTTACGAAAACACATAAAAGAGGGGCTCCAAGTCAAGACTATAATCTAAAAAAGGTGGGTCCCTATTTCTTATGGAAGGAAGGGGATATTGGGTACAAAAAGTAACTGAGTGAATGATAGGGTTATTTGAGATCCTTATAGCACTTATATTGTCACAATAGATAGGGCTAAGGCCATCATACTCCACCTTGTAGTCTTTTAGGGTCTGTCTCATTCATAGAACCTAAGTACAACATGAATATACTATAATGTACTTAGCCTCACAAGTGGATAATGATACTGATGGTTGCTTCTTGATTATTCATGAAACTAAGAACCTACCTAAAAATAAATATCCTCCACTAGTAGTCTTTCTATCATCTAGACTTTCTTCCTAGTCTACATCTATATAGGCTATCAAAATGAACTCCTTGCTCCTTGGATACCACAACCCATATTCCATAGTCCCCTTACGATACTTAAGTATCATTTTGAATACTTATAGATGATTTTTCTTTGGATCTTCTTGAAACCTTCCCAAAATACCTATTACTTGCATGATGTCAGGTTTATAGGTAATGGTGTATAGAAAACTTCCAATCATTGACCTATATGACATATAATTAACCTTTATAGACTCATTTTCTTTTCTCAACTTACACATTGTGATCATAGGTTTACTAACTACCTTGAGTTATTCCATCTCAAACTTCTTCAACATCTCTCTTATGTACTTAGGTTATGAAATAAATATGACTTTTTCATATTGAGTGATTTACAACCTAATAAAGAATTATAGTTCTCCTAGCATGGACATCTCAAACTCTGTATTCATCACCTTTACAAAGCCCTTGGTCATGTTATCATTATTTCAATAAAATATGATGTCATCCCCATATATAACTACTATCAACTGATAGTCATATTATAAATCTATGTATAGATTACTATTTACAACTCCTCTTTTGAATCCTTGATGCAAGAGATACCTATGCAACCTATCATACCAAGCACTAGGAGCTTGATTTATCCCATATATATCCCTTTTCAATCTATAAACATATTCCTTGTCACCTAATAGTGATAACCCTTTATGTTTATCTTTATACACCTCCTCTTCTAGATTCCCATTCAAACAAGTATATTTGACATCCATCTAGTATACATTAAACCCTTTGAACCCTACATATGATAGAAATAATCTGATGGCCTCAAATATTTCTATTAGTACAAAGGTATACTCAAAGTCTACTCCTTTAACTTGTGCATACCCATTTCATACCAATATATCCTTGTTCCTAGTGACTTCCCCATATTCATTCAACTTATTTCTAAACACCCATTTTGTGCCACCAAAATTCTTATCTTTAGGCCTAAGAATTACTTCCCATGTCTCATTCTTCTCTATTTGGCTTAACTCCTTATTCATATCACCTATCCAAAATTTATCTTTTCTTTCTTATATAATATTCTTAGGATCAATATTAGATAATAGATCAACATTATCTTGATTTAGATTACTTACTAGTCTTCTCATTGATTGCATACATGCATTCTTATTGCCAATGTTTGAGATTCAGGATGATGTATTTGAATCTACCTTGACGGGCATTTTGAGTCTTGTCTTTCCTCAACTACTTATTATTCCTCATCTAACTCTATATTTTCGTCTTCATTATTGAAGTTCGATTTTATAAAGTATCCTTTAACTATGAGTGTGATTTCCTTATATCATGAATCTTCATGGTACTTTCCACTATGTTTTGTAACCTCTTGTTATAACATCTATAGGCTAAGCTCATTAATGAGTATCCTAAGAATATACTTCATTAGATCTACAATCAAACTTTCCTAAGTCTTAATCATCTCTTTTGATGAAACATTTTCTCCCAAACACTCTAAAATGTCTCACATTATCATTCCTACCTTCCCATAGATCATAAGGAGTCTTGTTGACATTAGTCCTTCTTTTTCCTCTATTAAAAATTTAAACTAATATGATTATTTCCTCTCTCTAATATTCATAAGATAATATAGACTAATTTAGCATAGTTCTATCCATTTTTTGAATTGTCCTATTATTTCTTTCCACTACCCAATTTTAATAAGGTGTCCTAGTTATTGAGAACTATCTCCTTATTTCATGAACCTCAAAAAAGTAATCAAAATCATTGGGATAAAACTCTCCTCCTCTATCAGATCTTAGATACTTGATCTTCCCATTCTTAACATAAACCTTAAATGCCTTAAACTTATCAAGAACTTCTGACTTTTCTTTTAATAATGTTACCAAAGTCATTCTTGTGTAGTTATCTATGAGTAACATAAAGTAGATGTCACCTTAAATGATATGATTTCTTATATTCTCATAGAAATTTGTGTGTATTAACTCTAAATGTATTCCTTGGACTTGAACCTTCTTCTAGTTTGCTTACCATGTTGACATGCATTGTAAAGTATGTTTATAGATATGGTGATCTTAGGCATGTTCTTCATAGACTTATTAGTGCTTATCTTGACTATATTATCAAATTTTAGGTGACCTAACCTTTTTTAACATATCCAAATTTCATCCATCTTGTTCATAAATCATCTCTCCTTCTTGTTCTCATTCAAGACATATATATTGTTCTCATTCTTCTTAGCATTGGTAATTAGCCTTTCTGATTTAGCTCTCCTTATCTCACACCCTCTACCATGAAAGGTCAATGTGTGTATTTGATTACAAATTTGACTTAAACTAAGTAGGTTATGTTTCAAACCTTCCACATAAATCACATTTTGTATCTTGGTCTTCCCATTATCCAAATTCAAGATACTCTTGCCAACTATATTGGCAGTTGTGTTGTCTCCAAACCTCACTAGTTTTACAACATTATTCTTCAATGAGATGAACTTATTTTTGACTCATGTCATGTGTCTTTAGAAACCACTATATATATACCATTTCATACCTTCATCTTGAATATGAAAGACTGTCTGAGCTAGCATAGAATCCACTTTAGTCTTTTATTCCTTTTTAATAAATAGTCCATCTTGAGTCTTGGTCTCAATATTGTCAATCATAACTTTCTTTGGCTTTCATACCAATATTTGGACTTTCTCATGAACTATAAGAGATCCATATATCTTTTTAAATATTGAGGGCCTTATAAATTTATTATAATATAATATTTCAATGTGTCCCATATCATGATAATTATAACAAATAACATTTCCATAATTACCTATTGATAAATCACTCCTTTTCACATGGTCCTATGATAACTTATCCATTATTATATTGGGTTGCCTGATTGGTATTTTTATGTTTTTACTCTTGATTTATTCTAAATTCTCATGCTCTTTCTTAAACTATCTCATTTTGTCTATGAGTTTCTCATGCTCAACCTTTAAGTAATCTAGATCTATCTTTAACTAGTCATACTCAACTTACCTTGATCTAAACCTTGTATTGAAACCTTATAAATAATTATTGAGATCCTTGATAATATTATTTTGATTATTAGAATCATCAAGGTCACTTATGATCTCAACTTCAAGTCTAATTCAAATTCTCATTCTTCACTAGCATACTTATTATCTTCTTCTTTTTGATCAATAGACATCTTGTGCTTCTTAGGATCACCTTCAAGATATTATAATTGATTCAAATGAAAAATTAATGAGAGGGAGGAGTGAATAAATATTCAAAAAACCATATTTAAATTACACTTAAGAAAGCATGAATCATTCAAACAAGCATATATATCTAGCAAGCAAAAGAAACTATCTATATAAGCATGAAATATAAGAACACATAATATATGTGGGAAAATCTAAATGGGAAGAAAACCCATATATATTTTAAAATTTACTAAAATATTATAACAAAAAAATAAATTTTATTGAATCACCAACTCCATATGGAGCACCAACCCCAAATAGCCAAGTACCTACTTGACTAGGCTTTAACAAGCACCCACATGCAAGGAGGCACCAACCCCATAGATGAATTAAAAAAAAATAAGCCACATAATTATCTTAATAAAATTTATAACACCATGTTTCTAAACGAATATATTATGACCCTCTCTTTATCACTTCACACTCTTATCTCTCTAAAAATGCCTTCTAAGCCTCTTTACTCAGTTACATCTCTTCAATACTGATTAGGTCATATAACCTTGATCTTCATACTCAATACAAATATTATATATTCATGATAGTTTCTATACATCATTATTATGGTATAAAATACCTCATTATATTCTTAAATGTGCTATATCCTTTGAGTTCACTTTCACTTTCTCTAACAATTCAATTAGGCCTATTAGGCCTTGTTTTTATACAATCTTCTAACTCACACATGTCTTGGTTGTCCATACACAATTGAACACTTTTATTAAACTTAAAATAGGTATTATAACATGTTTATTTCATTAATGAAACATTAAAATAGGTCATACACAACTTAAAATACCAAAACCTCTTTTAGGCCTTTAAAGAGACCTAATTCAATTAGGCCTTCATTAGTACACATTACCATTTGATCTCATTGGAACACATTAAAACATCACACACAATATTAATACTTAATATACCACCAAAATATACCAATAATAATCTCAACTTAGGTCCATGACACTTTTTATCTCCAACCACCACTTGAAGCACACTGTTAATACTATTTACTTTAGGCCTTCCCACACATAGAAAGACCTACCTTGAATGATTGAAGATAACACATTATTTGTCCACACAAATATGAAAATAATTATGAGTTATTTTCATGTTTTTTATTTTAAATTTTTATTTTTGTCATTGATGTCAAAGATAAGATAGATGTCATTAATGTCAAGGTCATATTTGAGGCCATGCTTAGTGAGATGATATGTGTCGAATAAGTTTCATGACAAGAGAAAATTTAAAAGAAACTCATTTCATTTTTATTGAGGGATAATTTTAAGTAAACCTAGTAATAATTCTGAGTTTTATGGCATTCCAAAGTTAAAAATCATGGTAAACGGTACACTACTATTGTGTACTAGGTATCTTGAGAAGCCTAGTCTAGCCCTAAGAGAAGGTGTAAGCATGAAGCATAGTGAGGCTTGGTGATTTATGTAAGTAAATACATGAGAAAGTGAATAAATTTTTGTAAACATGATCATGAGGAAAATAATCCTTCATATGTGTTCAAATGTAAAGTTTGAAGCTTATTTCTTGCATGAAGAGACCTAGTGAGTAAGCATAGGCTTATTAACATGATGATTTGAGAAATATGAGACTTGTGTGAAGAATGTTTCGATGTGTTAACATGGTATGAGTTAATTTGAAATATTTATGAGTTATTTTTATTATTTAAATATGTTTCAAGGTGTGATTATGGTCTAAGTATGATTGACAATTCAAGGCATAGTGTGCAAAGAGACCTAGTGTGGCCTAATGAGGAGTCAAGTTCTTTTCCCAAGGTAAAAAAATATATTGAGAGAATTTAAAAAGGTGTGAGAGGTTTTTTTTAATTATTTTAAACAATTTTTAGGTCAGTTCCTAAAGTATAAATCATTAAAATTGGTGATAAGGTTTTTTATGTGCATAAAATTGGGTGTTATAGACCTAAGAAGGAATTTCTTATGCTCGATGGCATATAGAACCTTTGAATGAGATCATGATAAGTTAATATAATTTTTGGCATGTCCCTATATTTAATTTCCTATCATTGGTTTTGGAGTTGAGGGGAAATCTTTTATGAATGATTGATAAAAATGGAATCCTATCGACACCCTCCTAAAACCATCAGAATGACCTGATAGGAAATATATTATTGTTTATGGCTCAAAATGGTTTTTTTGACCTATTTTAATGTTTTTAAAATGTAAAATAATATTCTAGGTTTCTCCAAGTGGTTTTAATTTTTCATGACAGTGACTAAAAGCTATAAGAAACCCCTTATTTCTCATAATTTTAATGTAGTTGGAAGGGTTAACCATGTCAAAACATGAAAATGGATGGAGGATGATGTGTGATAATTTTTATTTATTATAATGTAATTTTATAAGTAATTTTTATACCTAAAATGTGATAAAATAGTCATGAAATTTGATCTATCTCTAAAAGGACCTAATGAACAAGATAATGAGAAAACTAGGCAGTAGTGAGAAATAAATTAAGGATTGGTTTTAGAGGATTAGGAATGGATAAAAATGCATGGATTAATTTTTAAATAACTATAACTCATATCCCATTTTTTTATAATTTTTGGTGATGCACACAAGCATGATAAAAGATATTCTCAAAGTGGTTTGTCTGACATAGTGAAGTCTATGTAAGGTGAAGATGGAAGATTGGTCTGTAAGACCAATATTGATACTAAACGTTATAACATATATTTTTAAATATGTTATAAGTATTATTAATGAAAATTTTAACTTATTATAAGATCGTAAAAGTGTTCCCACAAGTGTTTTAAGACTTGATCTTCATGACTTTGTTTTTAGAGCTACAAGTAACTTTTTGTGTGTGAGTGAGAATGTTGTTCATGGGTATTTTTACATAGTGTTTAAGAATAAAATTCATATTAATTTGTTATATATGTATAATATTTTTATTTTAACATATTTATATGCATGAGAAACTCTTATGAAGGTGTGAAAAATTAAAGGTTTTTGAGGCCTATGTGTAGTTTTGAGTGAACATATGAAGTTGATAAGTTAGAGGTCTTTTGGAATATTTGGTTAATTATAATGAAAATTATTTTAGACCTAAGTTAATTTAAATAATATAATTTTTTTATTTCATTATGTTTATGTGTAAAAATTTATTATATGTTTCATATTTACAAGATAAACTTTCTGGCAGTAAGAAGGCCTAATGGTAAGTAGACCTAATTAGGTGCTTCAAGGAGTGAAATGAGCCAAATGGTGTTAGTTACATAAGGTGATATTTTAAGTTTTTTATCCATTTTTTTAGTCTCAAATTTTTTTAAGGAGATCTAAGTGAAACGTGTGCTTAAAGAAGTCCTAATTGCATTAGGTCTCTATTAGGCCTAATGGTGTTTTGGCCCTTAAGGGTAATGAATGACCTATGTGGTGGTTTTTTAAATTATTAAACATGTTTTTAAACATATTAAAATGGTTATTTAATTATGTTTATTTTATTTTTTAACCAATATGGGTAAGATTAAGATCTAAGTATAAAGACACAACTTAATAGGCCTAATTTGACTAGTTAGAATATTGAGCATATGAGTGAATGATATAGAGTTTTTTAAACTAGGTAAAGGGATTGAATATAATAATATATGTGTGATTAATATTAAATTAAAATATAAATATCTATCTACAAGTGTTGGTCAATGTCATTTAACCTAATTTTGCCAAGGAAAGGGCTAGTTGAGGGAGAAGACCTAAGAGACTATTTGAGTGAGATTGAAGAGTGAGAGGAGAAAAAGAAGGTAATATTAAGTTGAGTGAGTAAAATTTATCCAATGGTGATCATATATTCAAGGTATCTAAGTTTTTTTTGAGTTACCTAGAGATTCAGAGCCTCCTTACAAGTTGGTTCTTGATAAAGGACTAACTGAGTTGGTGTTTGACTAGTAAGGGGTTGGTGCATCATTAAAAGATTGATTCATTGCTTATAAGACTATAGTCAAAGATATGAATCAATGGGTTTTATACACCAAGAGATTTTTCCACATATATTCTATGTTCTTATGTTTTTTCTTTCATAGATGTTTTTGTATGCATTGATTGATGTATGTATGTTAATGAATGCTTCACAAATGTTAAGTGAAATTAAAGGACTATCTTAAGGAAAGTGATTCACCCCCATTTTATTAGATATAAATAAAAAATATAAATCACATACATAGAACCTAAAATATCTCAAAAACTCACTCCTCAAAACTACCAATTTTCCTCAAAGACCAATCATGGTGACTCAAACCTCCAACACATGTATAGAAATATTTAATGACATAAAATTTATTTATACTATATTATTAGATCATTATAACATTACTATATATAAATTTAATATGTTCAAATGGCAAATATTGGTTTTGTAGACCAATCTCTTAACCTTATATATCATTATCTCATCTGAACTAGCTAGGTCAACTTGCAAGAATTTTTTTCACTATATTAAATAACTTCAAAAACATTTTAAAAATATGAAATTTTATTAAAATACATAAAAAAATATTCATTTACCTGGTTTCATCACTTTATCATGATAACATATCCCTAATCATCTTCTTATTATTATCTAGGTTTTTCACTATTTTCACTATTAGGCATGTTAGTGATTAGCTAAATTAGATGATTAGTTTACTATAATTTATGGATATAATATGTCCATAAACCTTAATGGACTTTAAACCTAAGTCTCAATATTCATCCTCTATCCATTTGCATACTTGGACTTGGTCAACCCTAACTACTACAACAAATCTCCAATAAATTAGTCATTTCATTTAGGATATACTCACACACCTAAAAATTAAATAACACTTAGAGGTGCCTAAAATATTTGAATACAACCTCCAATATATTACCTAATAATACCAATCCATTCTAGGCACTTTTTTCTCAACATCTTCAAAATTAGGTCTTTATTAGGGTTCTTAGAGGGTTTAAACTTGTTTCCATTCTTAACAATTATTCATAAATAATACCCCCTCAATATAAAAAAAATGCCCAAATTTTTGAGAAAAAACTCTTCCCCATATACTATTAATATATCAAGTTCCCATGAAAAGGTTTGACAAGCTAATGATCACAATAAAATCCTTTTTAGGTTGATAATCTTTCATTTTGTGCACTCAAAATATCTAAAAATTCATTTTCATGCCTTATCCTTCAAACTATGATTGAAAATAAAATGAACAACCTTGAAATAACATACCTTACCTATTTCAATGTTTATATTATCTTAAACACCTTTAAATCTTATCATGACCCCTCATTAGGCCTCTCTCTCTCTCTCTCTCTCTCTCTCTCTCTCTCTCTCTCTCTCTCTCTCTCTCTCTCTCTCTCTCTCTCTCTCTCTCTCTCTCTCTCTCTCTCTCTCTGCTCTCTTAGACCTTGACCTACAAACCACATTAGGCCTTAAAGATGACCTTCATGACTCTTTTCATGAACTCTCCACCTTAATCCCATACTAAAGAAACCTCTCTCATGATTAAGCACTACCATACATAATTAACATGCCTTGATTATATATCATAACACCACATTAGGCCAAGTAGGGTATATAAGTGGTCTGGGTGAAGATTTGTTTTAAAGCTCTTCTTAGCAACCCAGATAGCATCTAGTAGAGATCAAATTGCTCAAGTCTGACTCATATCTAGACTAACGTTAGAATAATCTAAGGATATGGGATACCTGTATTTAGATTATACCTCTAGTTTTGAGGCTAGGTCCTCTAAATTTATGAATTTAGGATGAATTACTAAACCTATTTTATGTGGGGATGAAAATATTAAGGAATAAATAAAATGGAAATCTATGTTATGATGGTGATGCACCTAAATAGTGATTGATCATTTATAAAATGTGAAACTTAGGCATACATATGGATCAAGATAAAATATTTTTTCGATAAAACTTTATTAGACCAATCCTAAACATCAGTATATCAAATGAATGTTTGAAATAAGGTTTGTAGATTCAAGGTATCTAAATGAAGGTCTTTAAAGACATTGCATACTAACAATCTTCAACATAATTTATGTTCTTAACTCTATAAGTGACCTGTAAAGGATGAAATAATAGTAGTGGGTGAGGAAAGGAACTATAAAAGTGGATATATATCAAACTTATATGTAAATAAATAATATTAATTACACACTATAAGCATGAATTTATGTACAAACAAACTCTCTTTATTGAGTTCTAGTGCAGGTTATAATTTATGTATAATCTCTCTATACCAGCTTGAGGGATCATAAAAATATATTCAAATTTGGAAATATATATCCAATTTGTTATAGAAGAGAAAAGTATTATTCTTTTTTTATTTAACTCAAGACATGAATCACTTTACAATAATAAACCAAGTCTTTAAAAATCTTCAAAGTCTTCAAAATTTGGATGGCTTTCAATTTTACATATAAATAAAGGTGGTGGGCCCATGTTGAGTTGTTAAATATTATTGAATGAAAATATAAACAAAATTTGTATGTATTAACTCAAGCTTGAAGCTAGTTGAAGCTAAAATGGGGACCCTTCTTGCAAGGAAAGCATGATAGATACATAATATTGTCAAAAGTCAACTGAAGTAATCTGAACTCAAGGACTAGTCTACTTTAACTAGATCCTTCATTACATGAAATGTAATTTAAATATTTAAAATAACATGGAATATGGTGTTAAAACTCCAAATGAATTGGTTGATAGCCATTTCAATGCCAATCTTTACTTACTTGTTTGACCAATTATGCCCCTTAGGATAATTAGGCCTAAAAACCTACTTATTACACTTGAAACTCCATTAAAAATTGAAACAAAACATTTAAAACCTAAAAATAATATTTCATTAGACCTGAATCAACTCCTTTAATCATGAGATAGATGATTTTAATTAAGAAACTTCTACCATTCAATCAACAGGGTTGACTAGGTCCATTTTCTTGTAGAGTGGTTGTATTGGAAGAGCTAGTAGGGGACTTACAATAAGATTTTGGACCATATTAAATTTTTAGGATGAATAAAAATTCTTATACTTTAACATCCATGGATTGTATTTCACGTAAACTACCTTTTACCTTATTTTCCATTCATTTTTCTCCAAAAAACTTGATTTATACCCTGATCCATACATAAAATTTGAATTTATGGAATCATCTCTAATTTTACTTGTTTTTGAAGAGGTTTTAGTTTTATCCATGGTGATTTGGTGGAAATAAAATACACTTTTCTCAAAACTGGTCACTATGAGGGTTTTGGAAGGTTTTTGAGTTGAATCTTCTTATTGATGATTCATAAATTAAATACCTCTAAATAAAAATTATTTTCATAAATGTGTACTAAACTAACCCCCTCAAAAATTAATGAAAATATTGGGCTCCCATGAAAAATATATGCAAAGTTATGATGTGAAGGAAATATGCCTATAGGGTTTTACTTGTATTTTGGGCTGCCTACTCTCTTAAATATTGTTCATAAAGCACAACCCATAAACCAACATAAATTTTTAATGAATTATAAATAAATAGGTTTAATCAAATAATTCTAGTATTTTTTGTAAAAACTCAGCACGTGGTGAAGGATATGAGCATCTAAACATGTGGCTTGGAAAGGTGTCTAAAATTGCAGAATTTAATTTTATCCACTTGGATGAAAATTAATCTTACCCTAATTCTAAATTCCTAAAATTATATTCATGGGTCATATACCATGCTATCAAAACACTCTGAAAGTATCTCCTTTCTTGAAAAATCAAAAAATGCCTTTTTGCCTATATGTATGCTTGTTTGGAATAGCATATATGAGCAATTTTATATACGAGTTAGAGTTTTTACACTATTTAAAGGTCCTAATATTATTAAAACACACTATCCCATTATTTTAAAACTCTCAACTAGACTTAACAACCTTTTTGGTACCTCAAAACATTAACTGTTCCAATGGTGACCTCATATAGACATGCTAATGTCTATCACAAAACAATGAGGTTATTCACTTGTTAAATGGCCATGAAAATTATATTTATGATTAATGAAGTCATTATTATGATATTTACTAAGTTTTAAGTCTTTCAACCACCTTTAGATGCCAAAATCTTCAAATTTCCTTTAAAATTACCACCCCTTTTGCATGGTCTAAACACATACTTGACTATGTATCATGTTTGTTAGGGATGAATTAATGGTAAATGGAGGCTTTAAAGATTAAATTAATATTAAATTATATCAATTTTCCATTAAATATTCTTGAAACCATCTTCCACCTCTCTTATAGCAAGTTTAGACCCCCAAATAAGGCATGTAGGCCTCATATAGTTAACTTCCATACAATGCATTATAGGGTTTAAAAGAATTGATATATTTAAATGGAAATTATGATGCAATGAAAAATTAATTCATACTTTAATACATCAAGTATACCATTTATGATCAAGAGACCTATATATACAAGTATGGTTCTCATTTCCTTCCTACAATCTTGAAGGTATGGCTGAGTTACTAGGGCTATGACTATAGATGGTCCTTTGAGAGTATTTTATAGATTTATAATTCGTTAATCCATAACCCTAAGGTCTTATTACATCATTTATGATCCTAATTCTCCTTAAGAAACTATGTCATCTTGATATAAACTTGAGGAAAAGTTTATGCTTGTTGGCCATTTTGGCCCACATACTAATAGCAAGCTTTTGCCTAGTTTGAAAAAATGAAGTGGGTTCAAAATTATAGTTGGAGTGATCCAAGTAGTTTTTCATGGTGATAAACTATTACAAGAGTAGGACTAATTTTTTCCTTCGTTTACACTTTTCCAAAATTTGGCCAAGTGTAGCATTTAGAATTCCTTTGGAGAAAGTTTTCTACACAAAGCCCACAATAAATGTACAAGGCTTAATTCTATCAAGATTTTTTGTCCCACTTTATTTGGCTAAGTATTTGAATTATTTCAATAATTTTATTTCAAGGTTATTGGCTGAGTGTTAGGAATTGTTTTGGACATTTTGGCTGAAAAAATTTCCTCAAAGGGTTATTTCTTCAATGTGGACCTTTGAAAAAATCCCATAGGATATCTTTCTCAACTAAATGGTCCAACACAATTTCCCAAAAGGGTATTTTCTTGGGAGAATGGTCCACTTCATAAATTCTAAAGGGAACTTTTTCAAGCAAGTGTCCCAAACACTTCTTTTGAAGGGAACTTTTCTTCATAAAAGATCCAATGCAATTTTCCTAAAGCGTAAGTTTCTCGATAAAATGTTCCAGTTCAAAAGGCCTAAAGGATATATTTTCAATCAAGGTAGACCAAGACATAGTTATGAAGGTTAATTTTCAAAGATATAAAGCCTACTTTTCAAAGTCCTAGAGGATCCCACAAGTGTTAATTTCAACCATAGAAAATAATTATTTAAGCTCAAATATCTCATTATAGTTATGCAAATGTCAAGTTTGGGTCCCTAAAAATAGTCATTTGGATTTTAAATCCAAAGACATTCATGCTAATTTCAAGTGAGAACTCATGGAAAAATATATCTATGCTTAAGTTTTATAGTTTGTGTGACATCATTTACATTCTATAGAAAGATAAATGATAGTTGATATGCTATCAAATTTAAAAATAGATTAAGACAAACCTTATTGATATTAAGTTTTATGGTCATACAATCATCAATGATGGTCATGTGAATGTCATTTGATGGGATTAAATATGTAAAAATTAAGATCATGAAGTAGTCATTGGAGTTCAAACTAGACCTCAATAGATCAACAGTTGGCATTTGATCGAGAATCTAGATCTATCGATGAGTAGAGGTTAAAAGAGTCAGAGAGATTGAGGGTTGACACATGGCACAAGCACATGAGGCTATAGAATAATAATAGGATATTGAGGATTAATGAATGTTTGACATGTGGTATAAGTGGAGATAAGGTTAATATTTATAAGATAGATTTGAAGGCTCATTTGCATTTGTACCTAGTAGATCTGATTGTGCGAGATGAGTAAAGGGATCGATGATGTAAGCTAGTTCTCGATGAACAATCAGAATAAAGGAGATCCCAAATGACTTGGACATAAGTTGAAAAAGTCAAATTTTTACCAAAAAAGAAAGTGTGAATGGACTTGATCTCAAGAATGATTTAGTTTGAGCTAGGATTAGATATTTTGGGATCAAACAGTTATATTGGGGACCTGTAGAGGTAGACACATAAACTTCAATGACCATCACCATGGAAAATTGCATGAAAGTGACCATTCTCCCTACTTAGGAATGTATCAAAATACCATACATGAGTAGTTTTACATTAGGAAAAAAGTGAAAATGATTTGATCCCATTGTTACATCCACCATAGAGCATCATAAAGAAGATATTGTAATGATGAAATAGACTAGAGTGACCTAGATCAATAAGAAAGGGTTTTGAGTGAGCTTGATTCATGGAGGTAGTTGTAAAAACTTTTCAAATGGATTTAAATTTATTTTATCCATTTTTTTATCATGAAACATCCCTTTCTCTTTCTTCCCTTCTTCTATAAATATATCTTTTGAGCTATTATTTTGCATCTCATAGGTTGGTATGACTAGACTCTACCAAAATTTGTATTGCACACCTCTTGTAGTAGTGAAGAGAGTATTTTTACAATCATTTTCTATTTTATATTTAGTGTTATGTGTTTTTTTAATATGAAACTATGAATGTTATCTTACTTTTTTATGTCCAAACTCAACTTAAATGCTAGAAACTTTATTTTAAAGTATATAGTGTGTTTCAACATTGATCTCTTAAAGACACAGTAGACAATCAAACTTAAGTGTCTTTAACCAGACATTATCTTCATTATTCCCTAGTCTAAGTGTATTGAATAGACCTATATACAAAATATAATTGTATATAAACTATACTGAGCTTTGCATTAGCTTCTATCCTGGTTCATTAGTATGTTAAATAATCCAAGTTTTAGAATGGATCTAATAAATTCTTGGTGCATCAAAACATATTAAAGTAGGTTTTATTTTTTCACAACCCCTTCTCCCTTTTTACCCCAACTAGTCTTAGATTTATAAGTAATGATCTAAATTATAAAATCTAAGGAGCTAGTCTCCTAAAGCATCATAGAGGTCTATTCTAGTTATAGGCAACCCATGACCTTAAACCATTCCCATGTTAGTCTAGGTTTGAGAGTAGGACTTGAACTTTCCTCCTTTCAGTCAGGGTACAATCTAGATATCTAATAGTTCTAAAAACCTAGTAGGACCAATAATTTTGCATATCTAAGTATATTTTTGAGTTTTATAGTTTCATTTTTAGATTTTCATAATTTTAATTCCCCTTAGAGTTACCACAAGATCCTCTACAAAAGGGAAGGAGATATATTTTCCTAAGATACCTTTCCAATCAACAAAGAAGAATAAAGCCTCTTAGTCAAAGCATATAATCCCCCTCTTGTTCCCCTTCGTATTTCCAAAAATATTCCTATTCAAGATAGTAAATTTCAACCAAACATTATTATAAACCCCATACCTTATATGGTTATTCCTAGAAGGCAAGACTTTGTGCCATTCAAAGGTGGTAATCCTTTAATCCTTACTCAATGGGAGAATATTACTATCTTGACTTTAAAGGATCTTACCTATTATTCAAGAGAGAATCTAGTTACTCATATAAACAATATGGTAGATTTTCTAACCTTTGTTTAGTGCATCCTATAATGTAATAAAGTGTAGCAATGAGGTTGTTAGCAACTGCTTTCAAGGGAAAATCACTTTAATGGTATAGAGTATTGGCCCCTACATCAATCAATAGCTAAGATTAGTTTAGAAAGGTCATGTGTAAGTACTTTAAGGACAATAGTGATCATATTTCACTTGTGGAATATCATATAACAATCAAGAGATCCCCCCAAGAGTTCATGGTTGATTTTAACTATAGATTCTAGAAGACCTAGGATATAATTCCTATGGTGATCAAGCCTACTCCCAACTATGCTTTGTTGTGATATTTGAAGGATCTCAACTTGGATGTAGTTTTAATGATTCAATCCATGGGGGAAATAACCTACTAGCAGATTTTGAAGTAGTGATTAGGGATTACAATAGCCTTATACAAATAAGCAAGTTGGCTCCAAGGCCACCAATGCCTCTCTTCCTGAAGATACATCTTCCTACCCCAACTATGGCTCTAGTTCAAGAATAAAAAAAGTTTTATTAGATATAAGGTAAGAAAACTAATAGACTAGGGAGGATTGAAAGTATTCTCAATGTATAAAATAACAAGTTTGATGTAATAGAGAGGCAACAAGATCCACCATATAGGCCATACCAAAATATTAATCAAAATTTCTAGTACAATAGGACTTCTTGTCAACCCAATCAATAAGGATAGTGGTAGAAGCCTCAGTCAAGGAAATATAATCCTAATTCTCTAAGTGATTCTATAGTTGTTGTTCCTACTCATAAAAACCATGATTACGAAGGTGCATAAAAGTTAGAGGGACAATCTAATGAGATGGTAATGGCCACTACTAGAGACATGTATCAAGACCATAGTTTTTAGCATGTCCCTTTATTTGAGATTCATGACAAGATGCCTCCTCTACCACAAGCCCCAAAAATAATTCTAGACAAAATGATTTCCATGTCATCGTTATAAGCTCAAATATAGTAATAAGGAAGCATGGGTAGAACACTAGTTGATACCACATGTGTGAATTTTCAAGAAGGGGAATATGTGTTTGAGCATGTTATAACCAATATGGGACAAACTTCACGAAGGAAAAGTGAACCAATTTCAGCTCAGACTAGGTCTAAGAAGAGGATGTTGGAGGATAACTTGGGGTAATCGAAGACTTCTTCATCTTCTACATAGACTAGTCAATAACCTACTTGTTTAGATGTAGATATTAAGGCTCCTAAAAATCAACAAGTGCCCAAAACTCATGGAAAATAGTAGAGGTCCCCCTTCATTCCTCATGTTACTCAAGTGCCAAGTGATGCTTCCTCTTCCAAGATGCAACCCAAAGGTACTAGTCTTCCCTTTAATATTATGGATCATTTGAAGAAGGAAAATATAACTATGTCCATGTATGATGCTTTGTCTATCTATGGGAAAAAGGAGATTATCCATCAAGAGCTCTCCAAACTTTTTAAGATGAAAAAGATGGTTGATAAAGTGAACATTGTTCTCCTCAATAGTAGTTAGCCTAACCAAGGCCCTAGCCAAGTCCCCAATCAAGTTTTGAGCACAAGTCAATATAAAAGTGTTGTTCATCCTTCTAAAGTTGTTAGGAATCTCCTATTTTATCTATTAATCATCATAGGGGATTGTTTGGTACATAATTACATCATACACTTAGATATTTCAACGTTAGTGATGCCTAAGGCCATAACAAATAAACTTGGGATCAAATATGTGCCTAAAAAAAAGGGTGTGAGCTAATTAGATGTCTCCCCTACTAATATAGTATGTATCTTTAAATATCTACATATTACTTTAGTTTCCTATCCAAATTTTATCATTAAGGCAAGATGTAATGGTGGTAGACCTACCTCCATATTTTCCCCTATGCTTGTCTAAGGACTTTACTACTAATATTGGGGGATATTTATCATCTAATTGATCATAAATGTTTTATAGAACTAGATATGGAACCAAGGTCACCGTAAGGTCTAAACCTATCACTAGGTTCCACCTAGAACCCTACATGCCCAATATTATAAATACCAATCATGCCATATTTGAAAAGGTTGAATAGGTTATTAAACAAGAACCCCATATTCATCTTGGAGGCATCTCAAATATATACTTGGATGAGTGGGTAGCTGATAACCATGGATTTGAACCATATATTAGTATTGAAGACCTAGAATTGGGAGTGTATTGTATGCATGAGGAAGGTGCTACAATACCTTCTTTGACTAACATTTCTCAAGAAGAAGGTATAAGGACTTTATTCTTTGATGGCTCAAGGTCAAAAAATGGAAGTGGAGTGGGAACCATGTTGATTTCACCTTTAGGTAAAAAGTATCATTCTACTACAAGACTCCAGTTTAGTTATACCTCAAATAAAACCAAATATGAAGCTCTTTTGCATGGTTTTAAATAAGTAATAAAAAGAGGTATCCAACTCCTCAAGGTCAAGGGTGACAATGAACTCATATTAAAATAGGTGAGAGGCCTAATTTTAGTCAAGATTCACCATTTGAAATCCTATAAACATTGGTTATGGGACCTCATGGAGGATTTCTTGGCATTTGATATCCAATCCATACCAAGGGAAGCAACCCAATATATAGATAGGATTGTGGCCATTAGTGCCCAATATGAGATAGTAGGAGTAAAAGGTGGCCAAATCCAAGATAAAGTAAAGATAATATGTAGATTAGTTGTGCTAGATAATGAGGCA
Organism: Torreya grandis; assembly: GCA_037957365.1. NCBI lineage: Eukaryota > Viridiplantae > Streptophyta > Pinopsida > Cupressales > Taxaceae > Torreya > Torreya grandis. The sequence goes on from JARHVA010003094.1 coordinate 1,536,932, forward strand.
AGTTTACAAGTATTTGATAATGACGATCAAATCATATGTTTTCTAATGCAAGAGGTAAAATTCTACCAAAGGAACCAAGGACAGTTATATAATTAATATGATGATCAAATAGTATAATTGAGATATAATAAGCTTCCCAAAGGAATTTTGACATTGGAAAACATATTAAATGAAGATGACCAAGTAAGAAAAGGGAAATCATGCACCTTAGATAAAGAGGAAAACTATGAAAATATAGAAATATTTAAGGGCAAGTTGCTAAAGCTAGGAAAGGTTAATACAGTAAAAGAAAGAGTTGAATTTGTTGCTTTATGACAATAATTTTCTAATATATTCTCTTGGAATATAATTATTTGAAAGGGTTTGAACCAATACTTACACAAAACACCATTGAATTAGAAATTGATGCCAAGCTAGTCAAGAAGAAACAAAGTCTTGTCAACACAAGAGAGGAGGATCTCATGAGAAGAGAAATCTAAAAGTTGATTGAATCTAGGATAATATTTTCAGTTAAACATTCCTCTTGGGTGGAAAACCTTGTTCCAATGAGGAAAAATAATGGAGAGATTTGGTTATGTGTTGACTTTAGGGACCTCAATAAGTTGTCCCTAAAGGATCATTACCCACTACCCTCTGTAGATAAAATTTTACAAAAGGTGGTAGGTTCTCATTGCTTGATGGCTATTTTGGCTATAATCAAATCATGGTGAAAGAGGAGGATAGGCATAAGATTGCCTTCAATATAAAATGGGGCACCTATTCATATTGTAAAATGCCTTTTGGACTCTCCAATGATGGACACACCTTCAAAAGAGTAATGGATGTTACTTTTCATGGTATTTTGAATGATATGGTTTTAGCTTACCTTGATGATATAAAATTTTCATAAAAGAATTCTAATGATCATCTGACCTATTTATGATCCATTTTTGATAGATGTAGACAATTTGGAGTTTTTTTAATCCAAAAAAATGCAATTTTTAGTGCATGAGGGAAGACTTCTTGGGCATGTGGTGTTCAAAGCTGGTCTTCCCATTGATCCAAAAAGAATAGAAGTAATAATATCTCTATCACTACCCATACACAAGAAAGGGATGCTGATCTTCTTAGGCAAGATTAACTTCATCAGGGGGTTCATTCTAAGCTTTATAGAGATGTTCTAGCCTCTCACTCATATGCTGAGAAAAGGCAAAGAGTTCACATGGAGAAGATAAGGTAGGAGGAGATTTGAGGCCATAAAGGAGGACATATCTCATGCCCCCATGCTTTTAAATCCAAATTTCAATAAGGATTTATATTTATATGCCTTTTCCACATTAGATATAGTTTTAGCTATGATCATACCAGAATGATCAAGGTCTAGAGCAACCCAGTTCTTTCTTCATCCAAGATTTGGAGGGTTATGAAGAAATATACATATTTGTTGAAAAAAATGTGCTTGTTGTTTTAAGAAGTTTGAATAAATTTAGGCATCTAGTTTCAAATAGTAAGATCATAATAATGGTGGCTCATCTAAGCTTGAAGTATTTTATCCTCAATAGATATTTAAATGAGAAGAGAGTTAGATGGGTCACCAAGTATATGGAGTATGACATTAAGGTAAATATCACAAAGCTAATATAAGGAAAAGTATTATGTGAACATATTTCTAAAGATGTGGGAGAATAAAAAGAGATAATCATGGTAATTCAAGACACTCAAAAAGAAGATGAAGACAGTCTTCCATCCATCTAGGCATAGGATATTACTAGATTTCTCTAAATAAGAGAGTGTCTAATGGGTTTCAATGCATCACAAATAAGACACTTTAGACTAAAATTAGTGCTATGCAACTTGATTAATGGAGTGTTATTGAAAAAGGATATTAAAGGTATGCTCTTAATATGTGTTGAGACTGACCAAGATGATAAGCTCCTTAGGATATTTCATGATAGTCCTTAAGGGTGTCATTTTGCATCTAGGACCACATCTATAAATATCATCATATCTGGTTACTTTTGACCCAATTTATTTAGATATACACATGCATGGGTGAATAAGTTTTCAAAATGTTTCATGTTTATAGGGAAACGAAAGGTAGCTACTATGACACTAAATCCTATTCAAGTTAAACATCCTTTCATGCAATAGGGTTTATATTTAATTAGAATTATTAATCCTCCATCTAGTACTAGCCATAAGTGGGTCTTGATAGCCATAGACTACTTCACTAGGTGGGTGGAAGCAGTTCCCTTAAAGGAAGCAAATGAGAACTTTGTTCTTAAGTTCTATGAGAGCCTAGTCACCCATTTTAGAGCACCATCCACCATACTATCAAGTAATGCTTTGGAATTTAGTAGCACAAAGGTATGTGAATAGGTTCTTGAATAGGTTACCCATATAAAATCTTCATCTAATTATTATCTTTAGGGTAGTGGACTGGTTGAGTCCACTAATAAGACCCTGATTTGAATCATTAAGATAATAATGAAAGATAATAAAAAATCATTGAGCACAAAGTTGAATAATACCTTATGGGTTGATAGGGTCACCCCTAAGAAGACCATTGGTAACTCATATAATCTCTTAGTCTATGAAAGAGAAGAAAGGATACTAATTTCATTAGATCTTCCAGCTTTAAATCTTGCACACCAACTAGAGATTATAGAAAGTGATGCAATGGACGTCATAATAAATGAACTAAGAGAGATAAAGGAAATAAGGGATGATTCTATCCATGCCATGTGGTCCAACCAATATTAGGTCAAGATGAAATTTGATAAAATATCTTCATTGAAGAAATTTAATCAAGGTGACATAGTCCTCAAATAGAATGAGGACCATGCAAAACTACTAAAACACTCCAATTTTGAAAGCCTTTGGGGTGGACCCTATGTCATCACAGGATACAAAGAGAGTAATGCCTTTGATCTTGATATATTAAATGGAGAGATCCTTCCCATCCCTATCAATGAGAGGTATCTCAAGTTCTGTTACTAGTCTCAAATTTTACCCTTGTACATTTTTAGATAAGTATGTTCTTTTCCTCTAAGTGATTTTGCACATTATTGTTTAGTTGTGTTGTTTGTAGTTTAGGTTGTTTATTTATATTTTGTTTAATTATGGTTTTTTTCCCTCCCCATTTATCCAAAAAAAAATTTTACATAAGTTAAGAAGAGTCTATTTGTAAATAGATTTTCATTTAAGCAATCTTGATCAATGACTAAGTTCCAGGACCATTAGGCTAGTCAAGCCAGCTGAGTCACTAGAATTGTGTGCCATTTTGGGCCACATATCAATACCAAGATTATACCTAGTTTGAAAAGATGAAATAGGCTCAACATTTTAGGTGGAGTGATCTAAGAATGTTTTTATGGTGTTGAATAATTATAGGAGTAGGTCTAAGTTTTGCCTATGTTTACACTTTTCTAACTTCTCACCAATTGTATCATTCAAACTTCCTTTAGAGAAAGTGTTCCACACAAAACCCATAACTAATGTACAAGGCTTAATTATTTTAGTATTTTTTTGTCCCACTTTATTTGGCTAAGTGTTTGAATTCTTTCAAGACTTTTGTTTCAAGGTTTTTTGGTTGAGTGTCAAGAATTGTTTTAGACATTTTGTCTAAATTTTTTTTTCTAAAGGATCATTTATTCAAAGTGGACCTTTGAAAAAATATTGAAGGATATATTTCTCAAGCAAAAGGTTCATCACAATTTTCTTAAAGGGTATTTTCTTGGGATAATGGTCCACTTCCTAAGTTTTGAAGGGAACTTTTTCAATCAAGTGTGCCAAACACTTCTTCCAAAGGGTAATTTTCTTTGAAAAAGATCGAATGAAATTTTATTTAAGGGTAAGTTTATCAGTAAAATGGTCTAGTTCAAAAGGCCCACAGGATACATTTTCAATCAAGGTGGACCAAGATAGAGTTCTAAAGGGTACTTTTCAAAGCTCTAATGGGTACTTTTCAAAGTCTTGAATGATCCCACAAGTTTCAATTTCAAGCATATAAAATAGTCATTTAAGTTCAAATATATCAATATGGTTATGTGGATGTCAACCCTAAAAATATCCATTTAGATTTGAAATCCAAAGACATTTACACTAATGTCAAGTTAGAGCTCAGGGAAAAATCTATCTATGCTTAAGCTTGATGGTCTATGGGATGTCATTTATGTTTTATGGAAAAACAAATGATGGTCAATGGGACATATAATTTAAAGATAGAGTAAGATAAACCTTATTAGTCTTAAATTTGATGGTCACATGACCATCAATGATAGTCATGCAAACATCATTTAATGGGAGTGAAGATGTTAAAATTAAGATCATGAAGTAGTTGTTGGAGTTTAAATTAGGCCCCAACAAATCAATGGTTCAAATTTAATTGAGCATCTAGATATAAAGGTAAGTAGAGGTCAATAGAGTCAAACAACTTGAGGGGTTGACAAATGACACAAGTGTGTGAAGCTATAGACTAATAACATGATCCTAAGGATTAATGCATGTTTGACACATAGTGTAAGTAGAGGCAAGGTTGAAATTTCAAACATAGATCTGAATGCTCACTTTAGTTCATACCTGGTAGATCTAATGGTGCAAGATGAGTCAAGGGATTGATTTTTTGAGCTAGTTCTTGATGACCAATTAGAATAAAAGAGAGCCCAAATAACTTGGACATAGGTCAAAAAGGTCAATTTTCAACCAAGGCAAGTAAGCATAAATGGATCCAAGATCAAGCATGATTTATTTTGAGCTAAGATCAAATATTATTAGATCAAATAATGCCATTATAGGCTTGCAAAGGCAGATAAATATACTTCAATGACTGTTGCCAAGGCTAGTCACATGAAAGTGATCCTTCTCCCCAGTTGGGAATGCATCAACAAACTAGTCATAAGCAGTTTCACATTAGGACAAGGTGAAAATGACTTAATCCTACTCTTGTAGCCATTATGGAGTATCATCAATATGATATTTTAATGATGTAATGGACTAAAGTGACTTGGATCAATCAAGAAGGGTTTCAGTGAGCTTGATTTGCGGAGGCAATTGTATTAACTTTTCAAATGGATTTGAAATCATTTTATCCCTTTTTTAAGCACCAAACATACCTCTCTTTTATTTCCCTTCTACTATAAATATATCCTTCAAGCTATTATTTTGCATTACTTAGGTTGATATAACTAGACTCTACCAAAATTTGTATTCAACACCTCTTGGAGTAGTGAATAGATTATTTTTGTAGTCATTTGTTATTCTATATTTAGTGTTTTGTGTTTGTATAATATGTAATTACGAATTTTATCTTCCCATTGTATGTCCAAACTTAACCTAGGTGATATAAATTTTATTTTTAGGTCATATAGTGTGTCTTAGCATTGATCTCTCAAAGTTCTATTGAAATTCAAACTTAAGTGTCTTTACCCAGACCTTATCTTCATTGTTCCCTAGTCTGAGTGTATCAAATAGACCTGTATACAAAATACTATTACATTGAGACTATAGTAAGAATTGTATTAACTTTTATTCTAGTTAATTAGTGTGTTAAATAATCCAATATTAAGAGTGTATCTGATAAGTTCTTGGTGCATCACCACATATTATAGTAGGTTTTATTTTTATACCCATCGCCATTTTCACCCCAACCAGTCTTAGTTTTAGAAGAAATGGTCCAAATTAAAAAATTTGAGGAGCTATCCTCATAAAAAATCTTATATTTCTAGTCTAGTTATAGGCAAATAATGGTCTTAAACCATTCCCATGTTATCCAAGTTTTAAATTAGGACTTAAACTTTCCTCTTTTTAGCCAGGGTGTAATTTGGATAGCTAATAGTGCTTACATAGCTATAATTAAAAAATACAAACCATTCATCCTAAAAGAAATGTGTTTAGACTATTGATATTATTATTCTAATCCCTAATCACATCATCTACCCATAAAACCCTTATACCATGAGACTTCATTCATGGATCACCATCTCAGTGGAAACATGTTCTTTCATAAGCAAAAATTCTTGACTGTGTTTGACTTTTTCCACACTTGTATACCAAGTACATGTCTCAAACTTGATAAGCTCAAAAATTAAGGTTTATTATATCATGTCATTTAGTGAGGTGTTTCTTAACCATATGACTTCAATATAGACTAGGCTACTGTGTTTGATATCCTTATTAGACCAACTAGGCCTATGAATGTGTTTTAGGCCTATCTATAGGTCACTATGAGGGTTTAGATTATTGAGAATCAAGTTTTGGACACACTATTTATTTCATTAAACTAATCAATCCCATTATTATATATTTAAACCACTTAACTAATCAAGACTCTCTCTATTGATCATTATAAACCTAATACCTTTACACTATGCCTTTTTGGAACCTTGCATATGTCATCAGGACTATAGGCAATGTTCAAGGGTTGAAATGAATTTTATAGCTTATGATTATAATCCTCAAAATTACTATATTTAATATTGATTCATCACATTGATCAGTAAGAACTTGAACACTATATAAACCATGTTCTCATTTGACCATCACCATTATTCTTATAAGAACCTCATGAATGTTGTTATAGTGTCATGTATAGATTATGTACTTATCTTAGACATTAATAAATTCAAAGGTGAGGTTTAATAGCCTTATTATGATCCAATATATATAAAAATATGTTTCTTAACTATCATGAACCTTAAAACCCTTACTAAAAAGTCTAAGCTTACTTCAATGTTCATTCATTGCTTTTAGATTGATTGTTCTTGAACCATGACTATAAGTGATTTTGGTTTACTGTAGGTTGTAAGTTTTGAATATATATGTTTGTTTTTATACTAAAAAACCTTCAAACTCTCTATTTTCCTCTCTCTTCTTTCATAAACTACTTTATCTCAATTGATTCCCTAGACTATGGTTCCATCCTTTAACCCTCTTTTGTTACTATGGTTGTAACTACCGAATGTGCTAGTTGTAGATGATCATTAAGACTCTTGAATCAATCAAGGATTGACAAATATTATCCCTTGAGTTGAATTATTAGGCCAATAACTCAATCTTCACCATCATGCTCCACTCTCTTCATGAAAACAAACTTTCCTCCTTTGTTACTATGCTTGACTATTGTAGGTGGACTATAGGTGTTCCTTTTTGAATGAGCACAAGATTTAGGATGCACTTCGGATATATAGATTATATATATATATATATATATATATATATATATATATATATATATATATATATATATATATATATATATATATATATATATATATATATATATATATATATGTTTGTGATAAGAATCCCTTTGGCTAAATTTATAATTGATTAATATTTTTTTCCTCATAGTAACTTTTGATCCCATTTGAAAATGCTTTATGCCTTTCACAAACCTTGATAGGCCCTTTAGATAACTAAACCTCATTACTATAGGTGTGGTCCATATAGTGGCCTCTATGTCATCATTGTTACAACATAGTGGATCTAAGTAAAAATTTTAAACCTTTGAGTCACTTAGGATTTTTTTATCATGTTTAACCTAGAGTCTACCATGCCAATTACCAGTTATGATTTTTTTTTCAAACTTTGGATTGACCCATGATTTTAGTCTCCTTTACAAGCTATAGGTTCTATCACCATTAGGCCTATAAGATGATTTTGTATGGAATGAGAATAAAATAGGCCTTGGAGAGGTAATAATCATGAGATATATCCTTACTTTTGAAGACTTGTCATGTTAGTTATATCCTTTGAAAGGTAATTATCTTATGTTTTCATTGTAAATATGACTATGTATACCACTATAACACTATGTTATGATAACTCTAAGGCCTACATATTATCTTTTTCATGATTTGATGGTGATTTTATTCTCTCTTATATCTCTTTATCCATGAAACTATGAAATGGAGAAGGTGTGATGGTGGTAGGGATAAAGGATGGTGGAAAGATGAGGGAAATTCATGAAAGGTGGGTGTGGAGACACAAAACATAGTGATTTGTTAGTGGTTTGGGGTGGATGAGATGGAGGTGGGAAAGAAGGGGGAAGGAGCATTCAAAGACCAATGTGAGAAGTCATATGAAAATAATGAATCATCATCTTCACTCCATATCAAAATAGAGACCATTGAAAGAGGGAAACAAGTTGAGAATGAAACATAGTTTTCTCCAAAGAAACCTTAAAATATGCCAATTTCCTTAATCTATGCTAAATTAGGCCCCTAAAGACACTAGAGAGCTCTAAGGTGAGATTAGTAGTGGATATTTTTGGATAATTTCTTTGGGATACCTATTTTTAATCATGAAAATATAAAGGAAAATGATTCCATCGACCAAAATAAGAAAACATGAAAATTCACTCCCTCTCCTCAACCATATAATCTCTCTTGAAAGCATGCTCAATCTTTAGGTTTGATTGGATGTATTTGTTTTCTTTTTTTGAAAAATTAATGCATGAATAATAGGTGAAGGATCCCATGGAAAAGAATTTTAAGTCCATAAATTTTTGACAAAACTTGAATTTTCTTGAAACTCTACCTAGGTGAGGAGAAATTGAGAAAAACTAATTTCCTTTTTGCTTATAAGGTTTCATAAATTATCTTGTCTTAAAATTGATGGTTCATGAAGGTGTGAAATCAAATTAAAGAGCCAATTACTCCATCAATAATCCCTTTGAGTTTAATTTCTTTGTTCCAAAATTTAGACCTGTACCTTCCTCTAACAAATCATACCATCCTCAAACATGCAAGTAGGTCTCTTTGTGTAAAATAGAAATTAACTGTATTGGAATGGTTTTGAGCTTGTATGTCTTCAAACTTCCTACCTTGGTTGTATAGAATCTATACAAATCTATACCTTTTCTTGAAATATGAAGGAAATAAATCTAACTTTAGCCTTTTTAAGCCAATTCAAGATTCCACCACCTCAAATAGAAGGTAATAGAAGTAATAAGTGATAATTAGCATTAAAATACAAAATTTAGATCATTTTCCATGATTTAGTAAGACAAATTGGCACATGTGACTCAAATTAGTCCCTTTTTACACTTGAAAACATGTCTAAACACATTTTTTTCTTTTGAAACTTTAGACTATGGTAAATTTGATGTATTTGAATATATTTTAAAGCATTTTTTAGGATAATTAATATCATTTAACATAAAATTGATGCTTAAGCCTAAAAAATGCTCTTTTTAGGACAAAATTTACTTATTTGACTAGCTCAATATGGTTATTGACAAGATAATAGAAATTTTTGAATTATGGGGGTTAGAATTTGGCCTTGAAAATCCAAATTACCAACATTTTTGGTGACTCTTAGGGGATGACCAGCCTACTATTCAAGGAAATGCATAATCTCTAGACTATATTCAGGCTTGAACTACATTAAAAAACTAGGAAAACTTATATACAATAACACAAATAGACAAAATAACATAAATAACAACTAAAAAAAAGAGAATAATAACTACTAAAAGCATGTGCACTTGTGCACTTAGAGGAATGAAACTACGACTATGTACAAAGGAGTGAATCTTGAGGAACATTTCATTAATAAGAATAAGAAGTTATTCTCCACTCATTTTGGATAATTGGAAAGCATTTATTTCCTTATAATCAATGATAATATAAGGTCCATTCTAAAGGATATCAAATTTTGAATGCTTACATAGATTTGCATGATCTTCATCTTATTTGAGTATTATGTCTCCTTGTTGAATTTTTTTGATGATCTTTTTCCCAAAAATTTCTTGAGTTGATACTAATTTGACCACATGGTATGCATGGCATCATCTCTCATCTCCTCTAATTCTCTCAGTTAATTCATCCTTACCTCAATTGCATCACTTTCTAGAAGCTCTAGCCAATGTGTAAGCTCTAAAGTTGGAATCTCTAATGATATAGGCAAACTTTTTTCTCTTCCATAAACTAATAGATAAGGTGAATGACCAATGGCATTCTTGGGGGTGGTCTTATTATCCCATAAATTTGTCTTCAATTTTATATGCCATGATCTCTTATTATCTTCCATTGTTATCTTGATGATCCAAATCAGGTTCTTGTTAGTGGACTCAACCAATCCATTACCCTATGTATAGTAATTTGATGAAGATGTTAAACAAATTCCTTGATCAATATCCCAATCACATAGCTTTGCACTATTGAATTATAAAGCATTATATGATATCATAATGGAAAATACTCCAAAATAGGTGACTTGACTCTCATAAAACTCAAGAATAGAGTTCTCATTTGCCTCCTTCAAAGGCACTACTTCCACCCACTTAGTGAATTAATATATTTCTTTCAAGACCCATTTATGACTAGCACTAGATGTTGGATGTATCATGCTAATGAATTCAAAACCCCATTGCATGAAAGGCTGCTCAACTTGAATAGGCTTTAATGGTATAATAGCTAGTCTTTATTTCCCTGAAAACATTTCACACTTTGTACACTTCCTAACCCATGCATGTGTATCCTTGAATAAACTAGGACAAAAGTAACTATCTCTAATTATTTTTTCATCTTTGGTCTTGGCTGAAAAATGGCCTCCAGAAGGACTATCATGAAATTAATCAATTTTTTTTGTCAAATTGACTAGTTTCAACACACCTTAAAAGCATACCTCTAATGTATTTTTTGAAAATCACTCCATAAATAAAAATATATAGCACTAATTTTAGCCTGAAGTGTCTTCTTTTTTATACATTTAAACCCATTAGACAATCTCCTATTTGAAGAAATCTAGCAATATATTGTGTCTAGCTTGAAGGAAGAGTATTTTCAGCTTCATGTTGAGTGTCATGAATTATCAAAATTATATCTTTTTATTCTTTCATATATTCTACATGATGTTCACATAATCCCTTACCTTAGACTATATTTATGACCTTGACTTTAATATCATATTCCATGCACTTAATGACCCATCTAGCTCTTTGTTTGCTTAAGTCTTTATTGAGGAAGAAATCCTTCACACTATGATGAGATACCATTAGTATAATCTTATTATTTGAAACCAAATGTCTGAAATTTTTAAAACCTATTATAATAGTAAGTACATGTTTTTATACAAAAGAACACATATCTTAATAACCCTCAAAATTTTGATTTAAGAGAGCAATGGGTTATTCCAAACCTTCATTATTATACTATATAAGTATGGCTATAATTGTACTAGATGTATAAAAAGCATACAAAAAAAATCCTTACTAAAATATAGATTGAGAAAAGTAGGAGCTTGGTTGATTACTTCCTTGATAGCTTCAAATCTCATTTTACCTTATTTAATCCAAGTGAATTCTTGGTGTTTCATCATCATTTTAGTGAGTGACCTTACCCATTATACAAAACTAAGAATGAATCTTCTGATGAAATTGATCTTGCCCAAGAAGCTCTACAATATTTTCTTATGTTTAGGTAATTATAGAGCAAGGATTATTTCTATATTATTTGTATCAATATAAAGACTATATTTGGACACCATATGCCCAAGAAGTCTCCCCTCATGCACTAAAAATATGCACTTATTTAGATTCAATGAAACTCTAAATTGTCTACATCTATCAAAAATAATTCTCAAGTGTATTAGATAATCATTAGGATCATTTAAAAATACTATAATGTCATAAAGATAGACTAAAACCATTTAACTCAAAATACCATGAAAAACAAATCCATTTCCATTTATAAGGTGTCTCCAACATTGGAGAGTCCAAAGGGCATCTTCTTGTAGGCATAAGTACCCCATTTAGTGGGGAAAGTTATTTTATATTGGTCTTACTCTTTCACCAATATCTAGTTGTAACATGAGTACCCATCTAGTAAGGAGAACTTATATGAACCTGATACTCTCTATAAGATTTGATCCATGGAAAGAAGTGGATAGTGGTCTTTTAATGACACTCTATTCAAATCTCTAAAATCCACACATAGTGTTATCTGTCCATTTTTATTTCTCACTGGTAGAAGGTTTGATACCCATGTTGAATGCTTGATAGGAAATATTATACTTGACTCAATCAACTTTGTAATCTCTTTTCTCATGTGTATTTCAACCTTGGGGTTGATGGGCCTTTACTTCTATTTTAATGGTTTTACATCCTATTCAAGTTCAATAGTATGCTATGATAATATGGTATCAAACTATTTAATATCATGGTAGTACCAAGAAAATACATCCATGAAATCCTTACATAATTAAATGAAAGCTACTCTCTTATTATTAGTGTTAATTTTACCCAACTTGAGTTGCTTACCTTCAGCTATGATAATTTGCTCGTAATTCTCTTTCTTGGAATAAATACTCACTTTGTCTTTACTTATTTGATCACATTCATTGAAAATGATTTAAAAATTCATTAAACATTAAGGTATCTTGTTTAATCTCAATTGCAGAGTCTGATTTTCAAATTGATTCTATAATTTATCATGATTTCTTGGGCAAAATTCTACCTCATTCTATAAGAAATATACTATCTACTTATCAAAGTCAAATAATTTAAAAAAGAAATAATTTATTATAACTGAAGGCCTACATAAAAACTTTATTTGGGTCTAATTTTTATTTTCCTTGATTTTATCCACAACATCATATTGTGCTCCTATAGCAACAAATCTATATGCATGTTGATTGGCTCCTCTAGGAATGGAACGAATATCAAATGCCAAGAAATATTAGATGAAGTCATAGAATATATGTTTTTAGGCCTTCCTAAGAGGTTCCTTTTCTTTAAATAAACCTTTGACTTGATTTAATACCAACTCACTATCAACTTTCACGTACAAAAGTGTAATATTCCTCTTTCTAGTCCATTGAAGGCTAGATATAAGAGATTCATAATCTACAGTATTTTATGTACAAATAAAATGAAATGAAAAATAATAATAATAACTTTTATTTTATGGTGAAACAAAAATTATACCATCCCCAGTTACATTATTTGATCTGGATCCATCAAAGTATAGATTCTATACTCTCTTGATCCTGTTTTGAGCTAGTGAGACTAGGTAGTAAATCACCTTCTTCATGCATACAACAGACTCCAAAACCAACATATTTAATACTTTTTTAGGGGTCATATCCATGGTTATTGGTGTCCCACTCATCCAAGAGTATATATTTTATGCATTCAAGTGAATTAGAAGGCTCTTGATCAATGATATTCTCATCTTCTTCTAAAGTACTATAATTCACATTTGACTATTTGCCATATATGGTTCAAGGTAAAATATTTAAATAGGCTTAGATATTATAATGAATTTAGTTCCATACCTAGTTATAAAAACCATGTATGACCAATCTGAGTAAATGTAACCTCCTATCTTAGTAGTGAAATCTCTAGATAGACATATTGTAAAATATGGAGGTAAATCAACAACTACATCTTGTGTAATGGTGAAATTTGGACAAGAAATAAGTATGACTTTGAGATCTATAAACACACATAAATTATTTTTAGGAGACACACATAATTTAAAAACGCCTTTATCATGGGGTTCATATTATAGTTCTAGTTTATCTGTTATTGACTTGCACATGACATAGGTACTAGCCCCACTATCAAACATATAATTGTGAACTAAACAATCTCATATGACAAAAATAAGATAAAATGGAGGAACATTAGTCACCTCAGGATCTTAAGGCTCAAAAAAAATATTTGAATTTTTTATAACATCAATTACTCTTTCCTTTTTAGGTTGTCTATCATAGATATTGATATTTGAAATCTCTTCTTGTAGATACTCCTTTTATCCTAGGATTAGCAGTGTATCCCACATAAGAATTTACACAAAATATTTCTTTATTTGATCCACTATATTGAGTGGAGAAGTGGGTGTCATTGGATACAATTTAGGAGTATAATGGGATCCTAAATGTAGTTTGAATTGAGGAATGTAAGGCCCTTTCATGTTCTATCCCTTTAGATCTTATTCTTGTTGATTTAATGTCTTTTGAGGTAGTTCATGAGTGATGTTTTTTGTGGTGGTTAAGAACGTAGGAACCTTCACCAATTATAATTTTCTTAGATATAGTATGGGATACAACTAAATTATCAACATTATAAATATTTTTGATTTGATTTTCAGCCATGTGCTCAAAAGAAGTCTCAACTTCTTAGAAGTTAACAAATGTGGTTTAATTAGGTGCTTTGACACTGCCTTCTCCTTGTTAATTTGGTATTTATTCTTGAGTGAATGAATTAATGTATCCATGTGGTAAAGAGGCTTCCTTATTTCAAGAAGGTGGCTATTTTTCATGTGAAAGAAGAGATAAACTTTATTGCATATAAGATTATTACGATCGCTCACTAGTTTGACCCATTGCCATGTTATTTACTTGATCCCATTGATTGTTATATTACCCTTCTTGAGCATATTTTCTATAAGTTTGAACTATAGCTTTGGAATTTCCTAAAGCATTATGATTCTATTTCCTTCACTAGGAATTCTTCCCTTGTCCTTGTTGATTGGACTAATAGGGTGGCCTACTATACTAATAATTATGATTGGTATTATGATATGGCTTGGATGGTAGAGCTTATTGCCTTTCCATTACAAAAAACTTGGTATTATGAGATTTGAGAAGACTCTCTATCTTCCCTAATATATCAATTTGATTTCCCTCCATTTGATAAAATTTTACTAAATATGGAATAATATAAATAGTAGGAGCATGAGGATGGATCTCAAAAATACAGGCATAGGTGGCCTTGGAGATAAATTTCTTAATTGTATAAGGTAATTTTTAAACTTAATTGATACATAAAAATACTCAACTAGAGGGTTCCCTCCCATGGATTGGATCATCATAACCACATCTGAATTGAGAGCCTTTAGATAGTATAGAAATGCATCATTTTGAGTAGGCTTGATCAGTGCAGGAATTTTGTCTCAAGTCTTCTAGAATCTATAATTGAAATTCACCATGAATTAATGATTAAATATCTATATTGTTTTAAGATTATCCACAAGTGAAATATGATCACTTTTATCCTCAAAGTGCTTGTATAAGACTTCTCCAAATTTAACCCAATTATTGATTGATTCAGGATCCAATCCTCTAAACCACTGAAGTGCTTTGACTTTGAATGAAGTAGCTAAGAACCTTATTTCCACATTTTCTTGAGTAATATGATGAAATAAATAAAGGTTATAAATATTTATAATATGTTTTATAGGAGTAACTAGATTTTATCCTAT
Source organism: Torreya grandis (assembly GCA_037957365.1). Classification (NCBI taxonomy): domain Eukaryota; kingdom Viridiplantae; phylum Streptophyta; class Pinopsida; order Cupressales; family Taxaceae; genus Torreya; species Torreya grandis. The sequence goes on from JARHVA010003094.1 coordinate 1,552,120, forward strand.
GAATTAAGGAAGAGCCTTCAGATCAAAAGCTAGAATATCATCCCATTAAGTAATATTTAGAGGACTACCACTATTAAATGCTACAGAGGCTTATCTTCTAGGAATAACAATCTAAGGTATGGGATTTATAATAATGTTTGGATAAAAAATATTGTCTTAAATAAGAGTATTAATAAAAATGATAGGGGAAACATAAGGTGTAGGATTTGTATTTGACTGAGAGCCTTTCTTCTTATTTGTTGATTGGAAAGATAGCTTAGTTAAATCTATCTCTTTCCCTTTTGTAGAGGATCTTGTGAAAAATATTGGTGGCATGATATGTGTGAAAATATGAAAATGATATTCTAAAATTTTATACTATACTAAAATATACATATATATGATTCAATTTGAGTGAATAAGCTATATCATTAGGTGTGTCAAAACTATTAACAACCTAGATAGCACCTAGTAGAGACTAGATTTCTCAAGCTTGACTCATATCTGGACTAACATTGGAATAATCTAAGGCTATGAAATACCTATATCTAGATCAGACCTATAGTTATGAGGCTATCTCATATGAATATATGACTTTAGGATCAATTAATAAACCTATTTGATTTTGGGCTGAAAAGAGTAAGGAATTAGTAAAATGGCAATTTATACTATGATGGTGATGTACCTGAATAGTGATTGATCCTCTAAAACATTTGAAACTTAGGCACACATATGGATCAAGATAAAATATTTTGTCAAAAAAGCTTTCTTAGATCAATATTGAACATCAATATTTCAAATGAAGGTTTGAAAGAAGGTTTGTAGATTTAAGGTGTGTGAATGGAGGTCTTAAGACATTGCATACTAACAATCTTCAACACAATTTATGTTCTTAACTCTTCAAGTGACCTGTAAAGGACGAATTCACAATAGTATGTGAGGAAAGGACATAAAAAATGGGATATATATCACACTTATATCCAACTCAAATATCAAAAGTACACACTACAACCATGAATTTATCTACAAATAAACTCTCTTTATTAATTTCTGGTGGAATTTATAATTTCTATATAGTCTCTATATACAAGCCTAAAGGATCATAAAAATGGATTCAAAAGCCTACACATATAGCCAAATTTTGAAATATCTAGCCAATGTGTCATAGAGGAGACAAGGATTAGTCTTGTTTTAGTTAACTCAAGACAAGAATCCCTTTACAATAATAAACAAAGTCTTTCAAAATATTCAAAGTCTTAAAAATCTACACGACTTTCAAATTTGTCATAGAAAGGAAGGTGTTGGGCCCATGTTGAGTTTTCAAATATTATTGAATGAAAATATATTCCAACTTTGGATGTCTTAACTCAATAGTTAAGTGAGTTGAAGCTAAAGTAGGGACCCTTATTGCATGGAGAACATGATAGATACATGATCTTGTCAAAAGTCAACTAAAGTGATGTGGAGTAATAATTATCTCTTTAATTACATGAAATGGAATTTAAATATTAAAAGTAACATGGAATGTGGTGTTAAAACTCAAAATAAACTACTTGATAGCCATTTCAATGCTAATCTTTAATTGTTTGTTTGACCAATTAGGTCACTTAGGCCAAAAAGACTACTTATTTACCTTGAAAATACATTAGAACCTTAAAAAAAACCCTAAAAACCTTAAAAATATATTTCATTAGACTTGAATCAACTCCTCCCATCATGAGATAGATGATTTTGATGAATAAACTCTTGGTATTCGGTCAATAGGGTTGACTAGTCCATTTTGCTCCATTTTCCTATAGAGTGGCTCTTTTAGAGGAGATAGTAGGGGAACTTACAGGCATATTTTTTACCATACAAAAAATTTAGGATTAATAACAATTCATAGGCTTCAACATCCATGGATTGGATTTCAAGTAAACTACCTTGTACCTCATTTTTCATTCATTTTTCTCTAAAAAACCCTTGATATGTATAGCTCCATACATAAAATTGGAATTTTTGGAACCCTATTTAATATTTATTTATGTTTTAATAGGTTTATATTTGATACATGGTTATTTTATGGAAATAAATTACACTTTTCTCAAAACTGGTCACTATGAGGGTTTTGGAGGGTTCTAGAGCTGAATATTCTTACTGATGATGCATGAAATATAGACCTCCAAATAAAAAATTATTGAAATGGATGTGTATTAAAAATACCCCCTAAAATTTCCTCAAATTATTTCGCTTGCATGAAAAATATATGAAAAGTTATGATGTGAAGGAAATATGCATATATGGTTTTGCTTACATTTTGGGTTGCCTATGCTCTTCAAAATTGTTCATAAAGCACATCCCCTCAACAAAAATAAATTATTAATTAATTATAATTACATATGGGTACCAATATAATTATAATATCATTTGGAAAAAATCCTCATGTGGTAAAAGATATGAGCATCTAAACAAATGGTTTGGAAGGGTATCTAAAACTGTAGAATTTGAATTTCTCCACTTGGATTAAAATTGATCTTACCCTAATTATAATGCCTTAAATTATAATCATGGGGCTTATACCATGCTCTAAAAACACTCTAAAAGTATCTACTTTCTTGACAAGTCAAAAAATGCCTTTTGGCTTATATGTTAGCTTGTTTGAAATAGCCTATATGAGCATGGTTTTCATATGATTTAGAGTTTTGAAACTATTTTAAGGTATTATTATGATGAAAAAACATCATCCCATTCTTTTAAAACTCTCACCTAGACTTATCAACTTTTATGTCACCTGAAAACACTACTTGATCTAATGGTGACCTCATATAGACATGTTGATAAATATCACAAAACATTGAGGTTATCTACTTGTAAAATGTTATTTAAACTTATATTTATAATTACTCAATTCATTTTTATGATATGTACCAAGTTTCAAGTCCTGAAACCACTTGTAGATGCTAGAATCTTCAAATTTACTTCAAACTTGCCCCTTTAGCATGGTTTAACACATACTTCAATATGTTTAATTTTTGTTAGGGATGACTTCATGGGTAATGGAGGTTTTAAAGATAAATTTAATATTTAATTATATCAATAATCCCTTCAATATGCTTGACACCATCTTCCACCCCTCTTCAGGCATGTTTAAACCCCTGAACAAGGTATTTAGGCCTAACACAGTCAACTTTTGTATAATATATTATAGGGTTTATAAGATTTAATATATTATAAGGTTAATTATGATTTAATGACAAATTAATTAATACTTTAATACCTAGGTTATACCATTTATGATAAAGGGACCTATATATACCACTATGGTTCTCATTTCCTTCCTACAATCTTGAAGGTATGGCTAAGTTACTAGTGTTGTGACTGTAGATGGTCCTTTGAGAGTTAATTATAGCCTTATCATTCGTGAATTCACAACCATATGGTCTTATTACATAATTTATGAACCAAATTCTCCTTACTACACTGTTATATCTTGATATAAACATGAGTAAATGTTTGTGTTTGCATGACTATAGGTACACAAAACCAACCACCTACCATGAGAGAAATGAGTTTGAACTCCTAATATGATTATTCCAATCCATTATCACATCATCTACCCATAAAAACCTTATACCATGATACTTCATTCATGGATCACCATCTTAATGAAAATAGATTCTTCTATAAGCAAAATTTCTTGACTGTGTTTGACTTTTTCCACACTTGTATGAACCAAGTACAAGTCTCAACCTTGAAAAGGTCAAAAAGTGAGGTTTATGATATAATTCCATTACACAAGGTGTTTCTTGACCATATTAATTCAATATGTACTAGGCTACTATGTTTTATATCCTTATTAAACCAACTAAGCCTATGAATGTGTTTTAGGCCTAGTTGTAGGTCACTATGAGGGTTTGTATTACTGAGCATCAATTTTTGGACATCCTATTTATTGCATTGAACTCATAAATCCAACTATTGTATATTTTAACAAATTAAATAATCAATAATCTCTCTATTGATCATTCTAAACCCAATACCTTGGTAATATGCCTTTTAGAAACCCTACCTTTACCATCAAGATTGTAGGTAGTATTCAAGGGTTGAAATGAACATTACAACTTATGCTTGGAACCCTCACCATTAATATATTTAATACTAATTCATCACATTTATAATTAATAACATTAAATCTATGTAAACCATGTTCTCATTTGACCATCACCATTGTTCTTATAAGAACCTCATGATTGTTGCTATATTGTTTTATACGAATTATGTACTTATCTTAGACCTTAATAAAGTCAAAGGTGAGGTTTTATATACTTATAATGATATAATAATAATATAAATAGGTTTATTAACTATTATGAAGTTTGAAAACCTTACTAAAAAATCTAAGCTTACTTCAATGCTCATTCATTGCTTTTAGACTGATTGTTCTTGAACCATGACTGTAAGTGATGTTTGGTTGATTATAGGTTGTAATTTTTGACTGTGTATATATTTGGTTTTATACTTGCAAACCTTCAACCTCTATATGTTCTTATATCTTTTTAAATGAAATCCTTTATCTCAATTCATTCCTTGGTTAAGGGTTGCATCCTTTAACCCTCTTTTATTACTATGGTTGTAGCTCCTTATTATGCTAGTTGTAGATGATCATTAGAACTATTGAATCAATCAAGAATGGAAATTTTTTATCCATTGATATATATTATTATGCCATTAACTCATAATTCACCATCATAATCCACTTTATTCATGAAAACTTACTTTCCTCCTTTGTTACTATGCTTGATTTTTCTAGGTGGCCTATAGGTGGTCCTTTCTAAATGAGCACAAACTTGTATGATGGACTTGGATTGTATAGGTGTTTGTGTTAGGACTCCCTTTAGATATATTTATAATTAATTAATCTTATCATCCTAATATTACATTGTTATCCCACTTAACAATTATTTATTCCTCTCACAAACCTTGACAGGTGTTTTAGATAACAAAACCTCATCACTTCAGGTGTGATCTATATAGTGGGCTCTAGGTTAACTTTGTTACCTCATAGTGGTTATAAGTACAAGTTTGAAATCTTTGAGTCACTTAGGATTTTTTATCATGTTCAAAATATAATTTTTCCATGCCAATTACTAGTTATAAACACTTTTTCAAACTTGGATGGACCCATGATTACAGTCTCCTTTACAATCTATGGGTTCTATCACCATGAGGCCTATATGATGCTTCTATATAGAAGGAGACTGAAATAGGGATTGGAAAGGTCATCATCATGAGATATATATTTGATTCCCAAGACTTATCATGTTATTTAGATCCATTTAATAGATAAATATGAATAAATCTCCACAATTACTCATTATCTTATATTTTTCATAGCAAATATGACTATGTATACCACTATAACACTATGTTATGATGATTCCAAGTCATGCATATTATATTGTTTATGATTTTATGGTGATTTTAACCTCTCTTGAATCTATTTAACCATTTAAATTATGGAATGGAGAAGGTGTGAAGGTGGTAGGGATGAAGGATGGTTGAAAGATGAGGGAAATTCATGAGAGGGTGTGGAGACATAAAACATAGTGACTTGATAGTGGTTTGAGGTGGATAAGATGGAGGTGGGAAAGAAGGGGGAAGGATAATGACAATAAATCATCATGATCATTACATATCAAAATAAAAACCACTAAATGAAGGAAATATTGAAAGAATGATACATAGTTTTCTCTAAAAATCCTTAAAATATGCAAATTACCTTAATTTGTGCTAAACGACACTAGAAAGCACCAAGGTTAGCTAAGTAATGGATATTTTTGGATAATTTCTTTAGGAAACCTAATTAAAATCATAAAAACGTGGAAGAAAATGATGCCATGGACCAAAAGAAGAAAACTTGAAAAATCACTCTCTCCTCAACCATACAACCTCTCTTGAAAACATGCTCAATCTACAGATTTAAATGGATATATTTGATTTATTTATTTAACTAATTAATTAATTAAAAATATATGGAGGCCATAGAAAGGAAGTTTAAGTACCCAAGATTTTGATAAAACATGAAATTTCTTAAAACACTACCTAGGTGAGGAGAAATTGAGAAAAATTGATTGCCTTTCTTGTTGAAAGGCTACATAAATTGGCCTATATTCAACTTGATGGTTCATAAGGGTGGGTAAGCCAATAAAAGAGCCAATTAATCCATTTTAATTCCTCTAAGTCTAGTTTCTTAGCTCCAAAATTTATACCTGTACCTTCTTCCTACAAATCATACCATCCTCAAACCTATAAGCATGTCTCTTTATACAAAATACCAATTGACTATAGTGGAGGAGTTTTGATCTGTATGTCTTCAAATTTTCATGAAATTCATGGTGGATCTTTGTCATGTCTTGGTCTTCAAAATACCTACCTTGGTTGTATGGAATTTGTATAGATCTATACGTTTTCTTGAAATATGAAGGAAATAAGTCTCACTTTGGCCTTTTAAAGCCAAGTCAAGCTTCCCCCACCTCAAATATAAGGTAATTTGAAGTAATATATTAAAATAAAAACTTTAGATCATTTTACATCCTTTAGAAAGGTAAATTGGTACATGTGGGTCGAATTAGTCATTTTTTACACTTGAAAACATGTCTAAACATACTTTTTTATTTTGAAACTTTAGAATATGGTAAATTTGACATCTTTGAACATATTTTAAAAAAATTAGGATAATTAATTAATTTTTACCTAAAATTTGATGTTTAATCCCAAAAAAGTCTCTTTTAAGGCTAAAATCCACCTATTTAACCATCTTGACAAGGCTACTAACAAGATACTAGAAAGTTTTGAATTATGGGTGTTGGAATTTGGCCTTAATAGGATCAATTAATAATAGGTATTACCTATGTAGACTCAACCTTAGACTCCCATGAATGATCCAATGCCTTGCATACATGCTCAAGAAACTTCATGCAACCACTCATGCCCATGAGCACTCATCTCAGTAATCCACCATGTTCATACCTTTTTATAAGGTCTTTTCATGCCATGAATAGGATTAGGCTACTCAAAGACCTATACCTTCATGAAAACATAAGTCATTAGTTTCCTTCAAATTCTTTCCTTTAAATTAAAATTATATTTCATGACAACATCCTTTAGTGACAACACTCCATCAATGCCCTTTGTCACATCAACATACTACCAACTAGACACACTCTCTCAATAACATCAACCTTATGCAAGATGTATCAATGACATCAATGATAATAATTCAATGCACTTTGGTATAATATTAGAGTCCTAGGCTATATCTAAGTGTTTACTATTGACATGAGGACTAGTAAACAAATGAAAATTGGAATGAAGTAGGAGCTACCTAGGAATATTTAAAGATGAATTGGAAATGTGCCTACCACACTCTTAACTTTGATGGAGTGTGAAACTAAACCCTGATTGGATAATTTTAAAATGTCAGATCACCTTTACTATATTTAGTATGTATCATGTAATCATATGACCCAAATTTAGCTCAATATTAGGAAATTAAGTTAAATATTGAGCCACCAATTAAAATTTTAATCCATAATCATCAAGCCAATAAATGCCATTAATGCAGGGGATGAATGTGAGTTTCCATAAGCATCCTAAGGAAAGATCATTAGTCATTATAGTTTCAGGATCTTAAAGACCAAATTCTTGATTTCTACTCTAACCTAGTGCCTTTTATGCTTTCTCATTTACCCATAGCTCTTCCACCAAATTACATATTTTTGTAATGGTTGATTAATATTCAACTCCCAAATGTGAGCCCCATTATAGAAACACTCTTTTCCCAAATGGCTTGACCTGATTGAAACATTATAATTAAGTATTTAGATATATAGTTAGGATTCCAAAGATATTATATATGATGATGATAATTATGATGAATTCAAAGATGCCTTATGAGCTTATGGGAAGTGTGTCCTACATAGGGTTACAACTAATCTTGAGGTGTTCCCTTATGTGAACTTGTTTGACAAGATGTTCCTCACCATGAGGAAGGTGGAAGATGGAACCCATGATTGGGTATGATTGGACAACACTTTGTATTAGATTGTTGACATATCAAGGATTATATTTAAGGCCTATTATAATCTCCCATAGTTCATCATGTCATATGACTCAATAATGGTGTAGTCTTAGACTAACACCTTTCAAATATACAATGTCCTAAGGAATTAGGCTAAAAACTCAAATGCTAATTAGGTGAATAAGGAGGATACCAAAACATACATGATATGCACCTTTAAGGAGGAGGTCCAAGTTGGTATGATACTATTGAGTTGATTATTCAAGGCCTAAATTTTTTTACATGTCAACATATTATGGGTACCCCTAATCCACATGATTATGGATGGAAACCAAGTAATATACTTAGGAGGGGTAGTTAATTTCAACATGGTCAATGCCATAGTAAATGCCTGGGTAGGAGGGAAATTTTACATGATGACTTATCTCATAGATGCAATTTGAGGGACACTCACTTTCAAGACATTTTATTTTCATGCTTGTGTTCTATTATACCCAATATTCCCCTTTTCTTATTCAATAAAAGGGGACCCACTTTATTTGATTTGGCCTTGTTTGTTAAGTCTTCCTCTATGTAGCTATGAAAGTTTTATCAAATTGCTCCTTAATCTTAGCACTTGGGAGTACAAACAATGCTATTTTATATTTTAGACTAACTTATTAATTATATTTAGGAGTTTTATACTATGCAAGTTTTGGGACTTAGTTTTATTTAAAAATATTTTTTTTAGGATATTTTTATTCATACATTTTGTTCAATACCTAAATTCAAACATTTTTGCACTTTAGGACTTAATTTCGAGACATGTTTGTTAGAACTTTTATTCACAACTTTTATTCAGGGTTTCCTTTGTCAGCATTTTGGTCATTCGAACTTGTGTTTAGCATTTTGGTCATTAGAACTTGTGTTCATAATTTTTTTCATCAAATATTTTAATTGAATGTTATTATGAAGGAATTGGTTTTATTCAAAATTCTTTTTTTAGGATTTTGATATAGAAGGTTTTGTGTTCAGATATTTTGTTCAAACATTTTTTTTAGAGTTTATGTGTTGGGAATTTTATTTAGATAATTTATTTGGTACTTAAGTTCAAATAATATCTTCATCAGATACTTTTGTTTAGGACTTTTCATCAGACATTTTTTCTAAAATAGCCTTTGTTGTCTTTATGCACTTTAGATGTTAGGTTTGAAGCTTTTGTTTGGACATTTTATTCAAATATGGTTTTGAGAGATTTGGTATTTAAACATTTTATTTGGGATTTGTGTTTAGAGTCTTTGGTTTGAAATAATTATTGGCTCATTCCCAACACAAAACATATCTATCAACTACCAAAATCCCACTAGACTTAGCCAATAAAGTAAAACTACTTCATGATACTTGCTAAATAACATTACCCACCAACTTAAAATAATGAGATTTTATTTATTTAGATAGATTAAGTATATGAATTTTAGACATTAAAATATCATGAAATGGAATTGAATACAAAAGGCTATATCAATAATGTGTGGCCATTGACGTGTTCATTTTATTACAAGCAAAATTAGAGCTCACTTGTTACTCTATGAATAAAGCCCACCTAAAAATATATTAAAAATAAGTAGCCAATTGAGAGGAATTTTCACACTATAGGAAACTAACTTGGATCAAACCAAACAATTATAATGGCTTCATCATATTAGAGCTTTAGAAGAGTGTTGATATCTTCCCCATTGTCCATCAAGGATTCTATAGCATATACAAACATAGTGTTCAAAGTAATAATTTTAAATGATAGGTATGAAAACTAATCAAAATTATGGGATGCCATCAATGTTTTCAATTCATTTTATTATGATGGAAATTTATCCCCAACATAATGCCAACTAGTTACAGACCTATTGTCTCTCAAGAAATAAGGACTGGCCTTCATAGTAGCCAAGCCCAAAGTTATGCCCTATATCAACCTACTATGTGACTTGTTATTTTATGACAAGGTGACATAAGATGCCTTCTTACATCACATAGATCACCATAAAATCATGGATTTCATCACTAGTGATGATTTGCAAAGGTACTTATCTCTATCAATTCTGGATGCAATATTTTATAAACATAAGTTGGTAATATACAACAAGCATAATTTAATTGAGAAAGTTATAGGGTTATGGCTTCTTCCTAGGGAGACTATGGTCCTAAAATAAAAGCCACCCACCCCCATTAGTAAATTTATAATGGAGGTCTATATAGGGATGGCCTTGTTGAAAATATTATATGGCATGCCAAGTATCCATTTTCCTCACCTAGACTAGGTGCCACTTCTGAACATGTTGATGACCTTAGACATGACCTAGTTACCATAAAAGTAAGAATTAGATGAAGAAGAAGAGTTGAAAATAAATAAGACACTAATCCTTAAAGTTAATGAAGGGAAGCCACCAATCAAAGATGACCAATAAATTATGAAGGCTCATCCTTTAGTCCCTTCTTCCCAAGTTTCCTATTTTGTTCCCCTTTTTGGTTCAGTACCCATCAGTGTTATATTGAAAACCCCTTTGCTCACTCCAAAATTAGAGGATGTTACCTCTACCCCTTATATTTCAATTCCATTCACTATTGTTTTACAAACACCTTTTCTCACTCCAAAAGTAGAGGATGTTTCTTCCACTACTATTGTTTCAATTTCTCCTAGAGTTTTAGCCATGTCCATTATTTCTACTACTACTAAAATTTTGTCTAGGAATGATATAGTTTGAAATAAGATAAAAAAGGGCCTCTAATAAAATTGTAACAATAATGTCTAGCTCCCAACTCCATGTATCTTCCACATAAATCAATCTACCAATGCCTTCCACCATCTCTTCTGAAGATACTACTATCATATCCTTATGGAAGGCTAAAAGAGGTAAACAAGTATATACAATCCATTCAATCCCCTCACATATAGGTGTATATTGGCCTAAAATCATATGGCACTCCCTTTTTGATTTAGTACTAAAATGAGCCTTAGAATAATTAGCATAAGATTAATCAGTAGAGGCTACAATTGAAGATTCACACTCAATAAAGCCAACCCAGCTATTCCACCATGGGTAGTTGATCTTAGATCAATGGATTCTAAAAATCCTAATTTCAAAATCATAGAACTACCATAAATAACCTCATTATTTGATAATCCCTCAGGAAGCATTGAAATGGTTAGAAAGCAAAAAATGAAGGATGAAGTTGGGAGGGAGATTAATCTTAAAGAAAAATAAAATTTATATAAATTATACAAAAGGAAGAATATATAGCTAGGGCAATCCCCATATATAGAGGACTTTGTGTCCCTTACAAAAAATCAAAAGGATGCTATGATAGCATTACATGAGGGGAAAAGATGGCTAGGTAGGAACTGTATCAAGAATTAGAGCAAATCAAAGAGTAGTAGCAAATCATCCATATTACTCAAGGAATTGAGATTTAATTTCAACAAACTTCATGAAAATGTTACAATGATCTAGAGGCCATTGAGGAAATGTGGGTAAAATTGACTCCCCATATTACATTAACTCATAAATTATTTAATTATTTGAAATAAGATGAAAATAAGTTTAAATTATTGATTCTTTACACTACTAATAAGTCACATAGCCATCTATACTTAATGATACCATTGGAGGCATCAAATGTCCTTATTTTAGTGGTGATTAGAATAGAATAAGACATAGAGTGGATTATAATAGCTGGGGTAGTAACTCCTAGACATCAATAACATGAAATTATCATCTTTAAAATCTTAGATAAATTGAAATTTTCTAAGTCAAGGGATAGTATAAGAAAGCTTATTAGCATTATCAGTTTGATCAAATCCTTCAAGAAGCATCTAATAATTTAAAATAGAGCCTAAAAGGATTGATGCTTGAATATATTAAGTCTAGGTTGAGTTTTAAAATAAATAAGGTGATGAAATTTGAAATTTTCAAGATCAAATTCCAAAATAGAAAGGCCAAGCATGCAAAACTCCTAGAATAGGTAAACAAGGTACATAGATCTTCATTACTTACCTTAGATATCATAATGCATTAACATGATGTAAGGCACAAATGTTATCTTGAGTTGGAGGTGAAGAAGAAGAATAAGGCTATAACATCTAATTCAAAACCAACATCAATAATAATAACTCCAAGAGTTAGCACATCCATGTATATACCCACTCAAACTTAGTTGAAAGGCCAGTTTTATGCATATCAATTAAAATGCATTAAGTTTTGTTCTCATATTATAATTTTTTAAAGCTTGAATATAAATTTACCTAAGTTATTTTTAATCATGCACACATCACATCATATTATAAAGGCTAACTTTAATTTTTGATAATTCTAAGTTAATTATATGTAGACATTACATATAGTTTTGAAACTATAGTTAGAATTAAGGTTCTAATTATGCCATGTAATCAAAAATTTGCATGTACTTGGAGTATGAGGAAACCCCTCCCAAATTATATTTAAATATACATAACCCTCATTTTTAAGGGTTGAAAATTTTTAATATAGAAGAACATCAATTTTTTATTGTCAACAAATGTGTTGGTGTATTTTCTCTCCAAATTTTGTATAATTAGGGTCTATCTTTTTGGTTGTTTGAGTCAGTAATTCTTAGTGTGAAATCACTATGAGGAATTTTTTTTGTGATTAATATGCTAGTTTTAAATGTACAATTTCTATTGAATAATTACTAATTATATTTATTATTTACAAGTAAGTCTAATGTCTCATTATTCTAAGTGTGTAACGGTGATTTAAATGATATAGTTTTCTATGTATGTGAAAAATCTATCCTAGATATATCCTTGTTCTAATTCATAATTTCCTAAGGGTGTGAAATATATAATCTAAAAGGACAACCTTTGGTCCAAATCTCTAAGTTTCCTATATCAAACTAGCCCAAACTGGTTGACCATGTTTGTATGTGTGTGTGCATCAACTGCTAGTAACAAACATTGATTTCAAAATCACTTGTCCACTAAGAATCAAGATTGAGAGGTAATTCCTAAAGTCATAGAGTCTTTTCCTAAAGTACCCGTCTATTTTTTGAGTTTATTTCTAATATTTACCCACTTTAGATTAATATCAATCCAGCCACTAACTTGCCTATTTTTAACTTTCTTTTAGTAACCATTCATCCATACATAGTACTAATTAACAACCTACATGACTTTCCTACTATTCCATCACCTAGTTGTTCAAACTGCATACCTACAACTCATTCCCTAGAGTGGATCTTACCTCCATTGAGATTTGAAAATGTTAGAGGCTACCTTATTATGAATTTATGTACATAAAAACTGCATCCAAAATTTTTCTTGTGCTAAAATGAGGGATTGAACCTCAAATAAAAGTGGTTAGTTTCTATGTTGAGTTTTACTAGAGTCACCTAAAAGACTAACTAGATATAGTGCTTAGACTAGTCTTCTAGTCTCACCTTTATCAAATCATAAAAGGCCTAGATTTTTACCAAATGTCCCTATCAATAATAGAGTTAGAACACCTTCTATATTAAGGAACACTTCCTCTATTAATCATCAAATGGCTCAACCACCTTAGTTGGTTGGATCTTCTATTGCCATCCTAGGGGATGTGCATGACCTACCAAAGATTCCTAAAAGTATTTATCATCCTTCTCTCCTTCAAGAGGAATAATGATAGAAGAAAACATCAAGTATTTCAAAGATACACTAAGATTGATAAATTTTATTAATGAAGATGTTCCATGCAAACTTTTTCATTTGACACTAATGAATGCTTCTTATGATTGGTACCTTAATTTGAAAGATAATTTCATTACCTCCTAGATCATGTGTCAAGATGCTTTTATAGCATAGTTTGGGTAAGTCACCAGCCCTAGTTTGATATAGCAGAATTTTAATAGAATAAAAAGAGATACCAATGAACTAATTTAGGCCTTTAATGCAATATTTTAGAAGATGCACACCTGGTCAAGCCTGACATATAAACTAGGGGAAATATTAGCATTAGAAATGTACAAGAATGTTTTAGATCCAATTACTATAGTCTTATTTCAAAGGGATGTTTCTATCAAATCTTTGGTGTTAGCCTATGAAGATACCATCAACATTGATAGTAAAATTAATCATCAATTGATCAACACACTTAGTATCAACAACCATCTCCCAGCTTCGAATCTAATTCACATGTGAATCAGAATGTCCCTATATTTAATCAGAATTAACATACACACCACCTCCTTTGATGCAGACTTCAACCCCAATTATAGTTTTTTAATAACCATGCACAAGGTAATGGTTCCCAATAAAATTAACATCTAGATATGTCCTATCTTGTTATTATCTAGGATATAGATTTTACAAAATTAGAGATGGATGCCATACAAAAGATGGTTTAAAAGTTAAGGAATGATTTCTTAAGCATGAAAAGAAAGATAGGCAATGTTAATGGCATGAATAATAATAATAATAATAATAATAATAATGGGTTTGAGAGGTATAATAAACCATTAAATAGGCTTAGAAATAATACAGAGTGGTCTAACAAGCCTCTAAAAATCAATATATTAGAGACAGCCTTACCCAACTGGTGCAAAATTCATAACACATCTCAGTTTGGTGAAACTGACTATATTGAATTCTATATAACTTTAGATATCTTTTAAAGAGAGTTGATAAAACAAGATTTGATGCATAATCCACCAGAATTACATCAAGATTCTAGCCCTTCAAGCACCACTATGTTCTTTGAGAATCATGAGTTTACTTTCTCGAGTGAAGATGACAATATATGAAAGGATAAACTGATGAGATGCATGCTCTACAATAATTCTATAAAGGTACTTAAAACCTAAGGAATATGCAACTCTTCACAAAGTCTACACTTCAAAATAATATGACCATTCCATCAAATATGAATGTTCATAGCAATCCACCTCCCCTGGAAGGGAATGATCAACCTCAAAATAAGGATGAATAAAATAGAGGAGGGTATAACATTGTTGAAGACATGAAAAAAATCAAAGTAATCACCCTTTATGAATCAAATCAGATCACTAAACAAAAAGAGTTACTATGGAAGTCTATCATATGGAAGGACCTTATGGAAAAGATAAAATCTCTTACAGAGAAATCAAAGGCCTCTAACACTAATGTCATACTTAAAATCAAGCTAGAGGTACCAACCATTTTATTGACTATCAAGGCATTTAGTAAGAATATTCATAATTTCTTAGTCCATTCTGGAGCTTCAAAAACTATGATGCCTACTTCTATTTTTCAAAATCTTGGCCTAACTCCAAGCCCATCAAAAATAAAAGTCTTATGGCTAGAGAAAATAGTGGTACAAATAGCTAGAGAGATCAATAATGTGCATATTCAAGTAGCATCTAAGCCATGAGCATAAATGACTATTGACACCCCTGTATTAGACATACATTAATGGTATGGACTATTATTGAGTAGGGACTAGTCTAAAACACTCAAAAGATACTTCTCAATATATTTCTCTCATATTTGGCTACCATGAAGAGGCTTTCCAAACCAAATCCAGATTGATTGGGAACCAAGAATGAAGTATATTATCATAGATTACAATTTCAATAATGAAGAGGTAGGTTATGAATCCCCTATACTTCATATTTATACTTTCACTACATGAAATAAATTACAAGAACCAAAATCCTATGGTCCTACCTAGTTATGGACTCTTCAAAATGATGGTGCCAGATCCAAATACGGATTAGGTATAAGAATTGAATTGATTGATCCATAAGGGAAAAAGTTATTGGACACATACATATTATAGTTCCCTTACACCAATAATATCAGTAAATATGAAGCAATGATTTTGGGATTGCATTTTCACTAAAAAATAATGTAAGTAGTTGTTAGTGTACGAGGATTCAAAGCTGATAGTCAATTGGGCTAGAAAAAAATACCAATGTAAGCTATAATATATGAAAAGATATAAACATAGATCATGGTATTTGATTGAGATTTTTTAAAATTTTAATAAAATGGACATTCTTAGGGAGCAAAATCAAGCTATGGATTCATTAGTTGCTTCTATTGCCAATTTGGAGCCTTTCTAAGAATATCAAATAAAGAGATTCTCCATTGAGTTAATACCTTTTCATTCTATTCCTAACAACATAAATAACTTATAAGTATTCAATAATGACTAGTGGATAATTCAATTTCTAACTAATTTAAGATAATTTGAGTCCCAAATCATTGATGATAAGGAAGTTAGTTATCTCTACCAAGAGGAGTCAAATGAGGAAGGTGTCATACAACTCAAAGAAAATCATCTCCTAGCTAGTTTGGTTTCCTTAAAATGAGATTTTGATATATATCCCTAAGCTCAATAGCAAAGGAAAACCAAGGTTAATGAGTTTTACTTCAAAAGGGATAATTTGGGAGATGAGAATATCCCATGCTACATCAACATTAGCCTTAGTTTCATTTTACAAGAAATGCAATGAGTAAAGAATTTACTCACAGGATACAAATATTTTATTCAATGTATGTATGAGGACTTGAAGGTTTATGACCCAAAGGTCATCACCCATAAAATTTCATTGAACTAGACCAAAATCCATTTAGAAAAATATAAAGACTAGTGAATCCTATCCTATAACCTCTCATTCAAAGTATAAAATTTGTTAGGTGCAAGGATTGTATTCCCAATCAGGCATTCCACTTGGGTGGCCAATTTATTCCTAGTCAGATAGAAGAATAGAGAGATTATATTATGTTTTGAATTTAAAAACTAGAACAAATATTTTGACAAGGACAACTATCCACTACCCTCCCTAGACAAGGTTATTTAGATAGTTAGTGGCTCTGAAATGATGTCCTTTTTTTATGGATTTTTAGATTATAACTAGGTATTGGTACAATCAAAGGATAGAATGAAATCTAAATTTATCATAAAATGGGGTACCCATGCATACAAAAGGATGTATTTTGGCCTAATAAATGTAGGAGCCACTTTTAAGTGTGTAATAGATCATGAATTTCAAGGATTAAATATAATCATATATATGGATGACCTCACTATTTTCTTAAAAAATAGGAATGATCATATAGGCCATCTATAGTCAATCTTTGAAATATACCAAAGGTTTGGCATTTTTCCAAACCCAAATAAGAGCATATTTGGAGTTACTAAGAGAGATTTTGGGAGATATCATTACCAAATAAGGATTCATCATTGATCTAGATAGAATCTAAGGAATTTTAAATATTGTGCCACTAAATAATAAGAAGGAGCTTAAGTGTTTCTTTGGGAAAATTAATTTCATGAGGAATTTCATCTCAAGATTCACTGAAACTATGAGACCCTTAACTATAATGATCAAACATGATGCTAAAGTGAAATGAATAGTTGAGGCTCAAAAGTATTTTCAAGACATCAAAGATGCTTTATCTCAAGCCCTAATACTCATTACTCCTAATTTCACAAAGGACTTCTACTTATACTCGTTAACTTTAAATCATGCAATTATTACTATCATAATGTAATATAAAGATGAAACCGAGCATCTTATTCCATTCATGTTCACAAATTTAAAGGATATAAAAATTAGGTAATCCATTATTGATAAGTAGGTAGTCACTCTTATCAAAGTAGTGAAGAAATTTTGACACTACATCTTAAGGAATAAGACTATCATTATCATGCCTGATCAAACTATCAATATTACCTTATCACATAATGAATTGGGAAAACATAGAGATAAATGGATGGAAAAACTATAAGAAAATGATATAGAAATCAAGCTTGCTAAAATCATTCATGATCAGGGCATCATCTAACTCATGATTGAGCCTAAACCACACATTACTATTAAATAGGTATATAAATCCAAGGTATCCATAGGGGAATAGTATACTAACATAATTCAATACCTGCTTATAGGTACTTGTCCCCCATTACTCAATAGAGAATACAAGAGAGCTTTGAGGCTCAAATCTACTCACTACATGATTAAGAAAGGAGTTATTTATAGAATAAATTATGAAGGCCTCTACCTTAGATGTGTATCAATGGAAGAATCTCAAGATAATATGAAAAACCTACACTAAAATATAGGAAATGGTATACCATTTGGGAACACCACAACTCACAAAATCCTTATAATGGACTATTATTTTTCAATAGTCTCTGAGGATGCCCATGCCCATGTAAGGACATATCATGAATGTCAAGATTTAGAAAAAAATAAGTACATGCAACAATGCCATTATAACCTATTATTGAGGGAAGGCCATTTGCCCAATGTGCATTGGAATTCATTGGTCTCATTAACCCAAACTCCTCAAAAGGTCATAATTTTATACTCACTTTCATATATTATTAAACCTGATAGACTAAGGCAATAACCACCATGAATTCTAGACCACAAGATATGATTCAATTCTTAGAAGAACACATCAAAAATAGATTTGACACTCCTATCTCTCTAATTTATGATAAAGGGCTAATGTTTATATCATCTTAATTCACTAAATTTTCTGATGATAATCAGATCACCATCAAGTCATCTTCGAACCACTATCCTCAAGGACGTGGATTAGATAGACCAATGAAGAAAAACTTGATAGATGAAATTAAGAAATTATCTAGGGATAAGCCTAGGGACTAGCATAATATACTTAATTATTACCTTTGGGAAAAACAAATAAGATATAAGTAGGCCCTCAAGGCCTCACCCTACCTATTGGTGTATGGACGTAGACAAATATCCCCAATCATGCTAAAGTTGCCAAATTATCAATTCATGTAGTAATATATGGAAATAAATGACAAAGTAAAATCTTAATTACTTGATATAATAAAAATGGAAGATTCAAGGACTGAGGCCCTACAAAATTTTAGCAAATATTAAGATGAAGTCAAGATATGGTTTGATAAAAGGGCAAGAGTCAAGGAATTTAGAATCTCTAATCTAGTGCTACTATGGGATAAAACCCATGAAAATAAAAGAAAGAATGATAAATTTGCATCACTATGTATTAGACCATATCAAATTTTAGAGATCCTAAGCAATAATGCATTCCATTTAAGGGACATGTAAGGTAATGAACTCCCATATCCAGTAAATATATAATTTATAAAGAATTACTTCATGGTTATACCATCTTAAGATGCCCCTGATTTATGAAGAAAATGTGGTATAGGTAGTATTAGTTTAGTTTTATTATTTTATAGATTAGTTTCCTATATTATAGGTTAGTTTCTTACTTTTTATTTTAGTTTACTACTTTCTAGTTTAGATATTTTGTTGTTTCTTGTAGAAATCTAAATTGGTTTACCCTATCATGACCAAGCTAACATCCTACCAGTTATGCCCCAATTGTATTTTAAAATTGATATATATGGAGAATGGAAAATATAAAGAGATTCACAACTTATGGTTTATCCACAAGCTGGTTATATTTTTATGTTTAAAGTGTTGAGGATTTGGGTATGTGATCATAGTCATTCAGGGTTGTGTCAAAACTGAATATTTATACCAGGTATGTGAAAGCTACTCTTGAATACTCCATATGAATTTATAAAATTTTCTTGCTCCATTGGACCAAACACACATTTCATATTAGTAGTTTTTTAGAGGTGATAATCACTGATACATATGTAGTTGGTAGGGACATTCTGGTAAATGATTTGTTTTATAACTAAACCATCTCATAGTGGTTTTAGCTCTCCTCCTTCAATTAAAAAAAATAAAACCAATGTGTTCAAAAGAGTGATCGATAAAACCCAAATAAAATTTAAAGTAGATAAAAGGATCACATGATAAAATAAGTTTAATGTACCATGCATCATGATAAAAGAGGAAAAAGTAGAGGAGAGAAGGAACCCAAGGTATCTCTATCAGAAATATGGACACTTGGATGATAGTAGAGCAATGACTGACCTACTTTGATTTAATGAGATTTAAAATAACCACATCTAAACCTACAACTACTCCAAGCCTTTGAAAATATCCTCATAATAAGGGTTAAATAAACATCACTTTTGCACACATAGATCCATGGATGTGAAGGCAAGTATGGTGTATGTTGTAGTTGGCAGTCTCTTTCATATTTCTGATTCTAATATTTTTATGTGGCATAATTCATGTCTGATTTAAAATTGCTCACCAAAGTTCTGAGTTCTCTAATACATGGAAGTATTCCCCCTATAAGTTACCAATTATTGTACCCAACATTCCCTTTTATTCTTCAAGAAAAGGGGACACACTTTGTTTGAGTTGGCCTTATTTGTTTAGTATTCATCCATGTAGCTATGGAAATTCTATCAAATTACTCCTTAATACTAACACTTGGAAGTACAACTAATGATATATTACATTTTGAACTAACTTATTAATGCTTTTAGGGAGTTTATTTTATTCAGAGCTATTTTTCTCAAGATTTTTGTATTCGCATATTTTGTTTGGTACCTAAATTTAGATATTTTTATTCTTTGACACTTAATTTAAAGACTTGTTTGACAAAAAAATTATTTACAACTTTTATCTGGGATTTCCTCTAAAGGCATTTTGGTCATTAGAACTTGTGTTTAGCATTTTGGTCATCAAAACTTGTGTTTAGCATTTTAGTCATCAGATATTTTATTTGAATATTTTTATGGACTTGTTTTTATTTGGAACTCCTTTTTTGGGATTTTGATATTTTAGGTTTTATGTTAAGAGCTTTTGTTCTAAACTTTTTTTTGGGAATTTTCATCAAATAATTTGTCTGAAATAGTCTTTGTTGACTTTATACACTTCAGATGTTAGGTTCAAATATTTTATTCAGATATATTGTTCAAACATGGTTCTAAGGTATTTGGTCTTTGGACATTTTATTCAAGATTTGTGTTAAGATCCTTTGGTTCATAAGAATTGTTGGCTCAGTCCCAAAATGAAACTTGACTCCTAACTCTTGACTGCCAAAATCCCACTAGACTTAACCAATATATCAAAACTACTTAATGACACTTGCCAACTTAAACTAACAAGATTTGAATTGTGTAGGTACATAAAATATATGAACATTGGACATTAAAAGTGTACAAATTGGAATTGAATGCAAAAATTATATATCAATGATGTGAAACCATCTACATGTTTATTTGATTAAAATAAAATTTTGAGTTCACTTGCTACTCTATAAATAAATCCCTAGCCACTTGAAAATCTATTACCATGAATCAACCAATGTAGAGGAATTTTCAAACTATAGGAGACTAAATTTGAGTAAATCAGATAATTTTAATGGCTTCATCATCCCATAGCTTTAGAGGAGTGTTACCACCATCTTCATTCTCCATCAAGGATTTTATGGAATATATAGACACAGTGTTCAATGTAAAATTTTTCAACTATAGGTATTCAAGATACTCATAATTATTAGTGCCATCGATTTTGTCGATGCATTTTATTATGATGGAAATTTATCCCCATCACAATGCCAATTAGTTACAAACATGCTCTCTCTCTTAAGAGACAAAGATTACACTTCGTGGTAGCTAAGCTTGAATTTATGCCCTATATTGACTTTTTTTAGGACTTGTCATTTGTTGGAAATGTGACACAGGATGCCTTCTTACATCACAAGGATTAACATATGTTCATGGATTGTATTATTGGTGATGATTTCTGAAGGTACTTATCTCTATTGATTTTGGATTCAATATTTGATAACACATATTGGTAACATGGAACAAGCATAATTCAATTGACAAAAATATGATCTCATAGATTCTTCTTGAGGAGAATATGGTCCTAAAATTAAATGTCCCCACCCCCATTAGCAAATTTAGAATTGAGGTTCACATAGGGATGGCCTTGTTGAATAGATTATATGGAATTTTGGGTATCCATTTTCTTCACCTAGATTATGTGCCTCTTCAAGACATATTGATGATCTTAAACATGATTTTTTCCCTAGGGGAGACCATCAGCTTCAAGCTAAGGGAAAAAATTCTACACAAAGTCAAATGGCCCAATTTAGCTATCCATTTTTACATAATGTCATACCTACTATATGTACTAATGAGAATAGTGTATAGGGACTTTGGGGAGATTTGGAGCCCAACCACAAAATATATAAATAATCTCATCTCTAACTATTAAAATCTCATGTATGTATGTGTGTGTGTGTAGACACACACACACACACACATTAAGAACATGATATGAATTATAGAGGACATATATCCTCAGGTATGGTAGGGGATTCATGAGGCCTCACTACCTAAGATATCAATGAGTATAGCAAATACACTGGCTCCTTAGGGTGACTACTAGTTATAACCATAATATATAATGATCATGGATGTTGGACATAAGGTCAAACCCTTATGCCTCCCCAAGTAAATTTTGGATAAGCTATTAGATCAAGAAATTGCATATCAGATCTAGTGGAGTGTAGAAGAGGATTTGATAAAACAAAAAAATCCACATTTTATGGATCCCACGTGATCATAGACAGGTTGTGATATACAATGAGGAAGTATTTTGATCATGTCGAAAATAAATGGAATCACTATCAATTTACTACTTTGCTTCATAGAGACTAGGATCCTCATGGTCAAATACAAAATCATATCCAACGCTTTAGTATTCTATACTAGCATGTTCCCTACAACTATGATTTTCTATTCTTGAATGCAAAGGATGATGCCCAAGTCTTGGAAAAAGGCACAACTTGTAGGCCTTAAATAGGATGATTATAAGATTATCCAAAGATAACCTTTAATTTAGTACAAGATATGCATGTTACACTGCCACCCCTAAAGTATGGTCTCCTTCAAAATTTTAGGACAACATACCACAACAACAAATAAAAGAACAAGGGGAGCCTTCTCAATAAGTTTCCCTAATATTAAAGGTTGTTAATAAAGAGATATATCTAAGTGAGACTTAGCATAGGGGGGCTCAAGAGGATCTGATTGACTTGGACTCCTCTATTGTAGAAGTCTAGGAGTACCTACTTGCACTAACATTATGGACATCTATAGTGTAAGAGGTTACTACCACCTTAATTCAACATGGTTCCTCCTTAGTTACTAAAGCTACATTTTTTTATAAAAGGAATCCAAGGGCTCTTCCCCTCGTATATAATCTAACTATTGACCATACACAAATATACATTCCTTTAGTTCCCCAATAGTTACTATCAGAGCAAGAACTAGGCACTAAGCCTTATAAATGACAAAGGAAAGTCACCAATCAAATATGAACAATCAGGTATGAAGGCTCAAACTTTAGTCCCTTCTTCCCACGTCCTCTTTTTTCCCATTTTTGGTTTAGTTCCCATTAGTGTTATCCTGAAAACCCCTTTACTCATTGTAAAAGTGGAGGATGTTACCTCTACCCCTATTATTTTAATTCCCCTCATTGTTATCTTAAAAAAGAACTTTATTTAGTCTGAAATTAGAGGATGTTTATTCCACCATTATTGTTTCAATTTCCCCATAGTGCCAACCATGTCCATTATTTCCACCACTATGGCATTGCCTTCAAGATTTCTATAATCTGAACTAAGATTATAAAAATGTCCTCTAAGAAAATTGAAACAACATTGGCCATCTCCCAACTCTATGTCTCTTCCACACAAATCAATTTGCCAATGTATTCTACCAGCTCCTCCCAAGACACTGCTATCATATCCTCAAGGGAGGCCAAAAGAAGTAAATAATTATATATAGTGTATCTAATTCCCTAATATGGAGGTATAGATTGGTTTAAAATCCTATGTCCCTCCCTTCTTGACTCATTACTCAAAGGACCATTTGAATAATCAATATAAGATCATCAATGGAGGCTACAACTAAAGATACATAGTTAATATACCCAACCTAGCTAGTAATCCCACCATGGGTATTTGATATTAGAACAAAGGTTTCTCAAATGCCTAATTTAAAAGTCATAAAAATTCAATCAATAACCTCCTTGTTTGATAATCCCTTAAGAATCATTTAAAGGGTTAGGACGAGGAAATTAAGGATGAAGTTGGGATGAAGATTATTCTTGAATAAATATAAGAATTATATAACCTATTTAAAAGGAAGAATAGACAACTAGGGTAATCCCCATATATAGATGACTTCAAGTCCCTTGAAAAAACTAACAAATATTATATGATTAAATTATATTAGGGGACAAAGATGGTCAGGTAAGAACTAGAGAAAGAATTAGAACAAATCAAAGAGAAACAAAAAACATTCCATATTACTCAATGAATTGAGACTAAAGTTCATCAAGCTGCATCAAAATGTTACAATGCTCTAGATGTCATTGAGTTAATGAGAGAAGAATTGGCTCCCCATATTTCAACAACTCACTAATTATTTAATTCCTTGAAGGAAGATGAAAATAAGTTAAAATTATTGATTCTTTACACTATTAATAAGGCATATAGCCATCTGGACTTAATGACACCATTGAAATCATCAAATTCTCTTAATTTAGTGGTGATTAGAACATAAGAGGCTAGAGAGTAGATTATAATAGCTAGGTCAATAATGCCTAGATATCAAAAACATGAAACTATCATCTTGTAAATATTAAATCAATTGAAATTATCTAAGGCAAGGGAAAATACATGAAAGGTTATTAGCAAAATATGTTTTGATAAATTCCTTCAAGAAGCATCTAATAATTTCAAATATATCCTATAGGGATTGACACTTGAATATATTGAAGTTGAGTTGATTTTTACAATAAATATGGTGATGGAATTTGAAATTTTCAAGATCAACTTCTAAAATATAAAGGCCAAGCATGTAAAACTCCTAGAGCAGGTGAACAGTGTGCACAAACCCTCATTACTTAACTTTGATATCATAAGAAAACATCATAATTTGGGGGAAAATGTTATCTTGAGTTGGAAATGAAGAAGAAGACTGTGGCTTCAACATCTAGTCTAGTGCCTACATCAATAGTAACAACTCCAAAAATTGGTGCATCCATGAAAACACCCACTCAACCTTAGTTGAAAGGCTAGTTTTTTGTATATCAATTCAGAGGTGTTAAGTTTTTTACTCATAGTATACATTTTATTATAAATTGAACATAAATTTTCCTAAATTATTTTTAAACATGCATATGGTGCATCATATTTTAAAGGCCAACTTTAATTTTTGGTAATTATAAGTTAACTATATGTAAACATTACATGTAGTTTTTTAACTATAATTGGAACTGAGGTTCTAATTACACCATGTAACCACAATTTTTCATGTACTTGGAGGATGAGGTGACCCCTTCCCAAGTCTATTTAAATAGATGTAGCCCTTATTTTCAAGGGTTAGAAAATTTCAATATAGAAGCAAATCAATTTTTGATTGTTAGCAAATGTGTTGTATTTTATCTCCAAATTCTATGTAATTAGGATTTATCTTTCTAGTTATTTTAATCATTAATTTTTAGTATGGAACACTACGAGGAATTATTTATGTTATGATTAATATGATAGTTTTAGATGTGCAATAGGTATTAAAGAATTGGCAATTATATTTATTATTTATAAGTAAGTCAGCTATCTCATTATTCTAAGTGTGTAGAGGTGTTTTCAATGATATAGTTTTCTATGTATGTGTAACAACTATCATAGATACCTCCTTTGTTTGAGTCATAATCACCTAAGGGTGTGAAATATCTACTCTAAAAAGATCAACCTTTGGCCTAAATCTCTGAGTTTTTTATATCAAACTATCTCAGACTACTTAACCATGTTTGTATGCATGTGTGTAGCAGTTGCTAGCAACAGACATTGGTTTTGAAATCACTTGTCCACTAAGAATACAACCTAAGAGCTAATTCCTAAAGTCATATATTCCTTATTTCTTTCTCTACTCTTCCCTCTATTTTTTTATTTTATTTCTAAGATCTACCCATTTTAGATTAGTATCTATCCAACCACCAAATTGCCTAGTTTTGACTTTTTTTTAGTAAGCATTCATACATGCATAGTATTAGTTAATAATACACATGACCTACCTATTATCACATCACCTAGTTATTTAAACTATATACCTTCAACTCATGCCCTTGAGTGTATTTTACCTCCATTAAGATTGTAAAATGTTAGAGGCTACCTCATTATGAATTGGTGTGCATACAAACTTCATCAATAGGTTCCTAGAGGCTCAATGGTTTATTTATTTTTATATAAGGTATATGTTTAACATTACAAAAATAATATGTGGGAGATTTGATTCTTTCTAACCAATGGTATACAATGTGATCAATGAGTCCCCTATGCTTCATCTATCAAAGTAAATTAGAGACTCCCTAGATCTTATTATAGATTAATAGTATTTCAATGAGGATACCATAATTCAAGTCATATATATTCTTAGGGATCCCTAATTATTACCATAACACATTATGGATCACTTTGAAAATTAGGAGAATACTTACCAAATGGTGGAAGGAATATTTGGGTGTTCTATTAGTCAATAGTAAAAGGGATGTCAACCTATTCTAATCATCATTACGCACCATGTGTATCAATCCTTCCCTCCCTTATATAATATGTAAACTAACTAAGACTCTTTATCCTTGGGCAGAGTTAAGAAAAAATACTAGGATATATGGGGTATGATCCAAGTCGACTTAGAGAAGTACTCAACTTGCCTCAACCTCAATTATGGCCACCAGCCAAAGGATGATGATGATGATATATATTTGAATGTGGAAGATCACCAAGAAATAATATTATTGATTTTTCCTATCAAGGCCAAATTACTACCCCTATTATCTAAAAATTTCTCTAGAATTGTCAATTTCCTAATGTGGCTAGTTAAATAGTGAATTATGGTCTAAAAATGCAAATTTTGGCCAAAAACACTCAAAAAAAGGTTTAAAATCATAAAAAAGGTTAAAAAAGTGAATAATATATCTCAAAATATATTTATTCATGTGAAAAAGGTGAAAATAGCCTAAGTCTAAAGTTCCAAGTCACTAAAAGGTCTCTTGATATCTTATTTTAGCCAAAAAGGGCCCTTTTACCCCTCCCACATGCCAAATTGCTAATTGAAAATGTAAAAAATATGAAAATATTAATTTTATCCACGAAATTGTTCTCCAAAATTCCATTCCAAGTGGTGGAAAGTGTAAAACTGGCTTTAAAGGGAAAGAAATAGCTTATTTTCACCTATTTGTAAGATAAGTATGGAATTTGTATGGTTCCATACAATCTAGGGTAGGGGAGTTCATTTCAAAGGGATATATATTATTTAGTAGGTGTTTTAAGGAGTTTCATGGCCATATAGGCTCAAAACTAACTTTATTTTGATTTCTTGCTTATTGGCACAGAGTGACATGCCTATAGGTTTTTTGATGGAACAGTCTGTTGGAGGAGGGTAAGCTCTAAAATTTGGGGTGAATAAGCTAGAATTATAGGGATTCATGATGGTTAAATATATTTATAAATTGGATTATATAGGATTAATAACTATCTAGTTGAATTTAGGGAAAATTTTGTTGCCTAGCATTCAAAAAGATAGTTGTTTTTCTTCATTTTCTCTTCACCTAGGTATAGTTTTAAAAAAATTCAAATTGTTACAGAATATTAAGGACTTTCTATATCTATCCATGGAATTACAAATGTTTTATTTAAATAATTAAATGTCAAAAAAATCCCATAAAGTCATCTAGTATAAATCTATAGTTAACAATATTGCAAAGAAAAGTTGTACGGTCATGGAAGGAGATGTCAGTTCCAAGTTTTCAATAAATTCATTTTTGAAAGGGTTTTAATCATGGTTTTAATGTTTTAAAATAGTTTCTCCAATAAATCCTTTTCTTATCCATCTCCAAGCTTCAAGGTGTCTCCAAAGGGCCTATTTAGCATAATTTAAGGAAACATTACAAATTTTAAGGTTTTTTGAGAAAACCAAGTTTCAATTTTGGCCTCTTTCCCTCCTATAGTGATCTCTAATTTCATGTGATGATATGATGATTATATTAAGTTTGCATATTTTTTATAATTCATGGATTTGTCACCATCCTTCACCTAGGTTCCTTTCCCACCTTGACTTCACTCATCCCATCTCACTTCCATTCTTAGCCTTTTCATTGTGGTTTCACTTCATTTTCACCCTCATTTCATGTTTTCCCTCATATTTCCACCATATTTTCACCCTCATCCCCATATCCATTCCAAGTCATCACTGTAAGGAGAAATAAAAGGTTGACATAGGTTATATGAGCATGGGAAGACTATTTGTAGGTAGTCAAGGCACCAAACTCAATAGTGAAAATGGACACTACTAGCAGGGATATACAGTCAAAGGTGAAAGATGAGGGTTTATCTTGAATGCTTTCAAGGTGAAAGTAAGCTTTTTGAAGGCTATGCAAAGCAAAAGATCACTCACATAGGAGAGAAAATTTTAATAAATGCATCATCACATGGAATAATGAGCTTTTCAAACTTCAAAAAAACCTAAATTGGGGAAAAGGCCACCTACAACCAACACTATAAACTCGCCTATAGCTCTTAAAGGGAAAATACAATGCTAATAATGTTTGAGTGTGGGTTAAGAGGTATTGTATCACTATGTAAATACTATTGTGTGTGAGATATTATCATAGATTTAGGATGGGAGGAGTCAGTTCATGATGTCATATATAGTGATAATAACCTACAGGCAGCCCTAGTCAACCCTACAAGTGTTTGGGTACATTTGTTAGATTAAGGACCAGCCAAGGGGTATAAGTAGTACTTTTAAGAACTCACTAATGGTTTTGAATTCTTGAGGAGGTTATGAGGTTACAAGATGAATTCAATTATAAGGAAAGTTAAAACAATACATTAGAGGTCTTGAGTTAGCCTAGTAATATAGTAGTAACTTATAGCCAAGTCAAGGTACTAGGTTTCAACAAGTGAATAGTTTCTAAAAGTTTAAGGCTAAGTCATTAATGGTGGTATATGAAAGGGACTATCTATATAAAACCATAATTATAATGAAGATCATGAGGCATGTAATGCTTTCAGAAGGGCTAATGAAGGACTAAATGGAACCCTATAGGCTCAATCTGTACAAGTGACATCATACAAAAATCTTCAAAGACAGGGATGTTATCACTTATAAGAATGGTTTTTCAAGCTTACAAAGAATTGCCTTGGAGGTTGATAGTCAATTCATTTTTTTCAAAGAGAAAATTTTCATATCTCTCTTTTATGACTATTTACAACCACCATCATAACCTACAGTCCTTTGATGTGATTTAAAGTTGCTTTAGTAGGGTAATCAATGCTTTGAAGTGTTCATAGGGGTTTCAAGCAAGTGAAGTGGTGTGTTATCAATATTTAGGATCCAAGGGAGTGTGAAAATGGTGAGGCTAACATAAGGTACATAGGATAACCTAAATAATAATATACATTTAGATAAGTATAAGAAAGGGTTTTTCCTAGGGTCAGAGAATGCAAGCAAGAGATCGTGTTTTTAAAGGGTAATCATTGTGAGGGTTTCATGGTATTAAAGGCTATCAAAGTAAATAATATCATATTCCTCTAATTTATAATATGAAATAAAAACATTCCCAATAATAACCTACCATCAAAATTCCAAATGCACATATGGGCTTCTAGAGGAAACTCTAGGTCATGACAAAGAGGTGACTGAGGGTTTTTGACTTGTGGAGATTTTGTGAATATAAGAGATACAGGCTAGTGATCTAACTAAAAGATTTCATAAAGTGTTTTAGTATCATTATTTAAATATGGTGAGGTGATATAATTAATAATAAATGTTTTGTAATCACTTTTAATAATGCATTCACCTTTCTTCATAAACCCTACAGGCCATTGTACAAATTGTACCTAGTTGATGACCTATAAAGCTTAAAACTAGTCATTTGCCATGAAGGGCATATGTAGAGAATTTTAAATTGGTATTGATAGTATAAAAATTCCTATTTAAGATTAAATTTTCCACTAACATGCTCAATTTTGATCACTATTCATCTCTGGATATGAAAACACTATCTTTTTCAAGCCCAAATACCTTGTTTAGAGGTATTAACATGATTTAAAATAGGGGTAGAGGCTATTTAAAAAATCCAAAATGGATTTTTGAGATTAATTAAGATTTTTTTGACATTTATAGCCTTTAAATCCATGAAATTAACCTCCAAAACATCAAAACATAGTCAAAAAATGTAGACAATCCATGCATGGAGGTCAAAATTTAGAGAAAATTAAAGATTCTGGAAGCTACAGGTGGAGTTAAGACCTAAATTTTTTTTAAAATGGTCTTAATAATTTGGGAAAAAATAATAAAAAATTTAATATCCATTTTAAAAGTAAAATTATTTTCTATTTTGTCTCAGACCTCAGTTTGTTCGTTTGAGGTCACCATTGGAACATGTTTTGTCCTAGAGTACCTCAAAAGTTTATAGTGTTAAGTAAAGGATTTGTAATCATGGGAAGATGTTTTTAAATCATAATAATACCTAAAAAAATATTAACTACTCTGATTTTTATGCAAACCATGATCACATAGTGTCTTGCAAGCAAATGGGCACATAGGCCAAAAAGGCATTTTTGGACTTTTCATGGAAAAAAGACTTTTAAAGTATTTTGATAGTATGGTAAATGTCCCATAATGATATTTTCAGGATTTTTGAAGCTTTGAAGGAAGTATTTGTATCATAGTGAAGTTTTTTTCACTTTTTACAATTTTGGGCACCCTTCCAAGCCACCTATTCAGATGCTTGTTGTGCTCACCATGTGTGGAGTTTAGTTGAATAATATTAGTATATTATGAGGAACCCTATTAAATTATAATTAATGAAAAAATTATATCATTTTAAGGTATGATATTTATGAACAATCACTAAGAGCGTAGGTAGCTCAGAATACAGTCAATTCCCTACATGCCAATTTTATTTACATGGTAACTTTTCATATATTTTACATGGGAACCCAATATTTTCAAGGATGTTATAAGGTTAAATTTTATATGCATAAATTTAATTGGTTTTGGATATGAAGTTTTTTACCTCATGAATCATCAATTTGAAGTTCCAGTTTCTGAACCTTCTTAAGCTCCTTAAAAACTAGTTTTGAGAAAAGTGGATTTTATTTCCATAAAATCACTGTGGATAAACCTAAAACCTCTTAAAACATAAATTAAACTCTAAGAGGATTCCATAAATTTAAATTTAATGTATATATCTATAAAAATGAGGGCATAAATCATGGTTTTTATGGAAAAAGGTATGTAAAATGAAGTACAGGGCAATTTAATAGAATCTAATCAATGGATCTCAAACATTACAAATTTTTATTCATTTTTAAACCTTCATTTGGTCAAAAATAATTCCATAGGTGTCCCTACCAGCTCAATCAAAATGGCCAATCTACTAGAATTCTAAGCATAATTGGCCTAGTCAACCCTGTTGACTAAATGGCAAAGTTTTTCTCATCAAAATCATAGTTTTGGTGATGAAGAATTGTTTTTAATGTGTAATTTGTTGTTTTTCAGGTTTAATTGATTATTTTTCAAGTTTTATGGTGTCTAAGTGCATAAATTAGCATTTAGACTTAACTAGTCTAGTTGGTCTAATTGGTTAATTGCTCAAGTTGAAGTTTGGCATTGAAACAAGCTAACAAACAGTTACAATTGATTTTAAATGATGAATATTTTTTGTTCCATGGGGTATCTAAGCACATATCCAGCATTAAAACTCCCTTTCCATGCAAAGGAGGACTTTCTTTTTCCTAACTCTGCTTTTAAACAAATCAAATGGAGTTCCTTCTTTAGAGATTTAGTGTAGCATTCCATGCAAAGGAGAAGTTGGAATTTCAATGGGCCCACCATACTTACTTCCACACAAACCTTAAATATTCATGAATATTCGATGAATTTTGGAGACTTTAATGTTAGTGAATTTTTCAATGGGCCACCATATTCTTATGCCAAGTTTGGGCAGCATGCAATATTTATAAAGGGAAAAGCTTTTAATGATTATTTTAATAAATTGTAAAAGATATTAGTCTTGAGTTAGTCAACCAAGACTAACCCTTCCCATTTTTTAACATAATTTAGGGATTTTTTAGGTTTTGAAACATATATATTAGCTTTTTCAAGCCATTTTTGATAATTCTTGGAGCTGAAGAGAAACTATAATCTGGACCATACATCAATAAAGAAGATTTTGTTTTGTATCTATGTTTTGATAGAAGAATAGTGTGTATTTTATTGTGCATTAGCATATAAGTGAGATTCATATTTTTTATTAGGTCCCTTCCTCACCCATCTCTCTCTATCTCACCTTTGGTAGGTCATTTGAAGAGGTTTTCAACCCTTCATCTCAAATATTTATGCTTAAAGACAAAAATATGGATTTTTATTACTTATATGTGTGCATTAATTTTAGTAACTTTAGATAATATGAATAGTTAAGGTGAATCATCCCTATAATTAGAATTTCCTTTTATTTTATCTTCCCTTTTCACCCCAAAAAGTCATAGTAAATTAGATTTAATTGATAAATTGAAAGGGAACCAACCCTCTCTGGAGGTTCTCATCACAGAGTCACCCACACTCTAACAAGTTTCAATTGTATCAACATGAGTGAGGGTGTGTTTTACACATATTCATGTAGGGTGCACTCCATCATGATAATAGGTACCCACACAAATTAAGGCCCACATGAAGGATAAGGGTATAAGGTTTAGCCTAGACCATCTAAAACCCCCTCCACATCTACTCATCGACTTCCCACATGATTTATGAAATAATTATACAAGGTATCCTACCACCTTATCCCATATGATTAGTGATTCCCCATGGCATAGTTCCACCACCTCCTCCTTTAGTAACCCAAGAGACTCATCCCTAGCTAATTTGGACCCACATAACTTGGTAATAGGTGGCCCAAGCACAAGTTGATCAGGTGAAGGATCCTTGAACCTAGGCCACACATACACTAATTTTTGACATAAATAATATCCTATAAATAATATAAAATCAAGATGAACATCAAGAACCAATTCAAGTTCATCTCCTCACTCCCTCCACTTTCTAGTAGCCCTTCATGGCACCACTTGGTTCCCTACCCCTTCTATAAACAATCTAGTTGGTACCTCCTCTCTTACCCATTACATACCTTTCATTATTAACCTAAGTTACCATGGCTTTAACCATCCATAACATCCTCCATTATTCATTTCCATCCACCCATTCCATTCTCCAACTTATAACTCTCTCGGTACCTCCAATAGGCATGCCTTGAGTCTAGGTAGCTAGAGGCATCAAATTTCAAACAAGTTACAATATAGTTCCTAAGTGAACATCTCCAACAACTAGGGCCATTTTGGTGATTCCTCTATCAACTCAATAATTCCCATAGTTGGCCCTCATGGCCTTTACTTCCTCTACTCCTACATCAATGCACTTGGATAAAAGATAAAAAAGGTGAAAGGTAGCTCACTCTAAAATTTTAATACAAGTATCGACTAATGTATTTCCAATTCCTCTACCAATTTTTATTATTATTATGGAACAAACCATAGTGGCTCCTCATATTGCTCCCTAAACCACTTTTTCATTACCTTGGGTGCCCAAGATTTGAATATAATCATCCAATTTCTTCCTTTCTACTAAATACCCCTATCCTAGGAGTCAATTCTCCTCAAGCCAACATGGCCCAAGTTTAGTGAAAAGTGTAGATATTCCCCTGGGCCTCTCCATTCATCTTAGATCTATGTGCCTTATACCTCCTCCTCCACCACTATTTTTATCATTTACAACTTTTACTTCTTCCACACCCCCTCCACCTATCACTACCATCTCCACCACCCCACAAAAACCTCCAAAAACCTTTAGAATGGTCCCAATTTCTTCGGTGATAGATATTAAAATGCAAGGTGTCTTGAATGTGTAATGGGATAACAATCATACCATGGGTAGTATACAAAGGATACTAACATAAAATGTTATACAAGAGGAGAACCATGTAGTATGGTAAACCCAACAAGACTTGTTATCTCTCACTAAGGTGAGGAATCCCATGCGAGAATAAAAGATAGAGAAGGACCCACTCTTACTTCTTTAGGAAACCCATGACATGTCAAAGAAACTTCTTGAAGACATGGAAAGCAAGGTCTAAAATCTTGAGGTACATGTAAATAAACCCTTCCCCATTAATATAATGAGGTAGGTTAAAGACATCCTCCTACAACTTTTATCAAATATTAAAAAGGTGGTAGGGAATATGGAAAATCCCTAGGTGCTAATCTAATAAAGCCAAGACTATTTGGAGAGGGTCCCTAAGATTGAGGGTAATTCAAAAAGTTAATAGCTGTAATAAATAAGGGCATATTACCAAAGTTAAAATTGATGCCCACTTTAGACTATAACATATGTTAGTATAAAGAAAACAAATATTAAGGAGTGGTTTTCTTTATCCCAAACTATGATGGAACCCCTAGAGGATGAAATGAAGATCATATTGGCTTACTTCAAGGAAGGTAATATCTCAGCATTATTCCACTCAAATGACACTCTTCTTGATAGGGATTGATTTGGAGTCTATCTAGGTCACTTTGACCAAGTTATATAGAAAAATATAACTATAGAAAATAAGGATGGAGACTAGGTAGTTTTTGATCTTTTGACCCAATCCACAATGAGCATCATCCAAGTGTATGAAGTCCAGGTAGCTATTGAGGCTCCCCTCTAGGTATACCAAAGGCTCATGGCCCAGGTAGAAAGTATATTTATATATCCTATAATGAAACTCACAAAGGAAAAATATGATTTTAAAATTTTGGTAGCCATGCTGGAGGCCAAAGAATCAAATTCTAAGCATTTGGGAGCTATCTCATCTTTCCCCCCTCCATGTATTGGTTAGTATTGATAAATTTTATCACCATTGGTCAATATTACTTATCTGTAAGTCTTAAATAAGGATCCATTAATGAAATTAATATTTAATAATCTTTATATAACATATAATAACTTTTTTCAATCATAAACCATGCTCAATAACCACTCACAGGTTCAAATTTGGTATCAATTTTTTCTATTCCTCAAACTAGAAAGTTGCAAGCTAGTAAGGGAAATTTTTAGATATTTGGTTTATGGAGTAGAATATTTTGTTAAAATTGTATTAAAATAATATTTTTACTATATTTCCTCAATATTCCATTCATTAGTTTTAAGTTACAGGGACTTGACTTTATGAACAATCTTTAAGAAGTAAAGGTGCTCTAAAACACTTTTAAAACCCCAATAACTCAATTTTAGGAGATGTGATTGCATTTTTGAGTTATTTACTGAAAATGAAAAGTTGTGTGAGATTTTATGGGAAAAAAATAACTTTCATACACCTTATTCAATATAAATTTCAATTCAAATAATGGATAAACTTAAAGATATAGGTTGCAGGGTTTTAAGCAAGTAAGAGAGATATTTAGAAAAGGCATTTTAAAGAGGTTTAATTTTTTTTAGCATATAAAATGGATATAATACTGATATGTTTTTTAAAATTATTTATTAAAAAATAAATAGGTATGTAGGACTCATAAAGCTCAATAAAATGGCAAAACTCAGCCCTATAAGCATTTAGAATAAGAAAGTGTAAGATATGACACACTAACAAGTGCATATTTTGAGTTTTACTAAATACAATATCTTGAAATTTGACATGGAAATAATTTTTCATGTTATTTAAGTTTTAAAAGTGGTTTCATGTTTTTAATATACTTTAGGAGATAAAAAATGGAAAAATGCATATGTTCATGAAGAAAATTAGATTTTTTCACTAATTTACTCAAAAATGGTGTTAAAAATAAGTGTTTAAAATTATTACAAGGGAAAAGATGATTTTAGAGTGTGTATAATTAATTTAATTGTATGAATACATGATCATGTAATGAAAACCAATTCAAAATATTTGTAGATCAAAGAAAAACATCTTAAGGTCACCCTATAGGTAAAAAATAAACACATTTTTGTGAATCTTTATTTGAGAATTTGGTGAAGATTTTCTAGATTTCAAAAAAATTATAGGTCTTCCCCATTATACATATCCAATTAGTATAGGAGGAGTGTCTAGTAAGTCCTATAACTCAATTTAGACTCCCAAATCCACATCAAGGTTTTTATAGGCCTAGATAGCATAAAATGGCATTTTCTGAAGTTGTATTTGGAGTTTGGATATGAAATTTGTAAGTATTTGTTCATGTTATTGAATTTTTATAAGTGTTTTCATGTATGTAATTGACCTAAGGAGATAGAAAATGTCAAAACACATGTCTATTCATGAAAAAAGTCATGGTTTTTCACTAATTTGCTCAGAAATAGAGTTAGAGATGAGTGTTTTAGATATTTACAAGGTAAAAAATGATTTTATATTTTGTATAATTAATTTAAAGGTATTAATACATGATCTTAAAATTAAAACCAATTCAAAATAAGTGCAGATCAAAGAAAAAGATACCCAAGTCACCTTGCAAACAACAAGCAAACATGTTTTTTTGAATTTTTATTTGATAGTTTGGTGAAGAGTTTTATAAATTTATATTTTTTTATAGGTATTACCCATTTATACCTATCTAATTACTATATTAATAGTGTCTAGTAATTCCTATAACTCATTTTAGAGCCCCAAATCCAAATCAAGGTTTTTTAAAACTTAGAGAGCATAAAATGACATTTTTTGAGGTTTCATGTGAAGTTTAGAGCTGAAAATTCATTTTAAGGTATATGACACCATGGTGATTATGTTAAAATATAATTTACACTCCTATTTTTAATTAATAAAAGATCATAAAGTTACAAGTTCTCATGCTGTATTTAATAAGCTTGTCAAACCATAAAAGATGAGCATATCCAAGAAGAACTAGTATGGAGAGCTATCTTATTTATCATCAAATACATTTTCATCAAGGAAATATAAATTAAGATTTCAACAAATGAAACATTCAATAATATTATATCCTACTATACCCCATTATATCTAATTTTATAACAGGTCAAGTCAAACATAAAGATGATTTAAGAAGCCTTCAATTAGCCCTGGAAAGGTGGAAATTCAAAAATGAAAGAATGGAGAAGTTGAATTAATTACTTGATAAAGTCAATAAACCCTATTTTCATGGAGGATAAACCTTAAACAAATAACATGCAATCCCTCTCCTACTATTCCCCCTTAAATCAACTTAGGGAAGTTAAATAGTCAAACTCCAAGATGCAATTAAGCTAACTAAAGTCAAACTCCAAGATGTAACTAAGGTAACTAAAGTCAAACTCCAAGATGTAACTAAGGTAACTAAATTCAAACTTAAAGATGCATTCAAGATAAAAATGAGCTAAGTGAAATATCAAAAGGAGTTAACTAAATATTATCAAGATCTCTTCAATACTAAAGACCATCAATACATGCATAAGACCTTTGAATTTTCAAAGCAATCAAAAAATATGATCTCTCTCACTTCTATGCCATATTCCAAGAAGAAGAAGTTAAACTCATGATATTATATCTATAAAATTTTAAGTTGAAGTTTTCAATAAGAGTTAAATAAAATCAATGTCATATATCTCTCTCCTTCTATTCCACCTTTGAGTAAGAATATAATTCATAAGTTAAATCAATGCATTAAAACCCTCAATAATCTTGCTTAATCAAACACATGTTCTCTTTGATAAGTAAAGATCAAGAAGAGTTTAAGTGTTTATTTTCAAAAAATGGACTCAAGGTCTGAATAAGAGTTCAATAACATAAACATGTAATATCTTTCTCCTAATTCACCTACTTAGAGCTAATTTTATAAAGGTCAAGTCAAACTCCAAGATATATGCAAGATAGCTAAAGTCAAACTCCAAGATGCATGAAATATAGCTAAATTGAAAATCCAATATGCATTCAAGATA
The DNA here is from genome assembly GCA_037957365.1 of Torreya grandis. Taxonomy (NCBI): domain Eukaryota; kingdom Viridiplantae; phylum Streptophyta; class Pinopsida; order Cupressales; family Taxaceae; genus Torreya; species Torreya grandis. The sequence continues at coordinate 1,590,043 of JARHVA010003094.1, forward strand.
GCTAAAGTCAAATCCAAGATGCAATGAAGATAAATAAATTCAAACTTCAATATACATGTAAGATCAAAAGGAGTTAAGTAAAAGTCTCAAGGATATTGAACAAGCTGTTCACAAGGAGTTAACTGAAGATGATCAATATCTCTTCAAGATTGAAGACCATCAAGGCATGTATGGGAGCCTTTGAATTTTTTAAAATATTCAAATAATATTATCTCTCTCTCCTATGCAATAATCCAAGAAGAGAAAGTTAAAATCCATATGTACTACACTGTAATTTGGTAGTGTTGAAGGTTGAGTTGGTAATTGAGTTGAAGAAAGAGTGAAGTTGAATTATCATGATGACTCATCTCTAGTTTGGATTTGCTTATATCCTCTCTCCTTCCTTCCTTTTTATATATGTAAATTCAATTTTGAGAGAAAATGATCAGATTATTCTTTCATCTTATAAAAATTCTAAAAAAAATTGCTCTACATCAACATAATGTAATAACCCCATTAGGTTTTACTAGAATATAGTATTTTCATAAAATAATTACACATATTCATCAAATAGATTTTATAATGAGAAATCTAATTAGTGATATTTAAATAACTACATTATTAGTTAACCAATAGGTTTATAGCTAATCCACTTAGCTAAGATCACCATAAAAAAATATAACAATAATGAACAAAGTTGATTAACAATAATTATTACATCTAATCATAAATGAAATAGTACAAATTTAGTCATAGATAATACAACATTACAACCACTACTGTAGAAGTATAATGTATAAATGATATATTTTTCACAAATACATAAGAAAATATCTCAAAAAATAAAAAATGATACAAATTTTCATGGAGCAAAGTCTCCATGACTGAAGTATTAATTTATAATCTCAAGTGTAGTCCCTAGTATATTACTCTAGATGGGAGGGAGAACATCATCTGAGTTTTTTTCCACACCAACCATGGACCATATATCCCCATAACTATCTCTCAAACAAGGGGATGGCCCTCCCCTCATGGATGGGTAGATAATGATAGTACAAGAATCTAGAGTAAAAAACCATAACCCGTATGTTAAAGATATCTAATACATAATGTGTACCATAAATAAATCCATTATAATGTGATATCATATAAATATGAAAACTATATCAAGATATGAAATGACAATGTTTAATTAAAACATTACTTTGACCAATATTTTTAATAATTAATGATCTCTAGGATAAGTCAAATACATACACACCACTCAATCAGATTACACCTCATCTTGCATTGATGGTGATAATTAAGCCAATGGAATCTATCTAATACTTATTTAGGGTCATGAATGCAAGATTTGATAAAAATATATAATAATATAAAAACCAATATATTAATTTAAAATATTTCCCTTTAGCTATTAAAAAATATGCTAAGTACATAAATATCACATACATTCATTTATTCCATCAAATAAAATGCAATGAATCCGTAACATCTAGTTTATTTAAAATAATAAACATAATAAAAAATATCCCTCAATATAATGTACCATATAGGTAACTATTTTTCTAGACTACTAGTTTCTTAAACCATAAACAAGTTATAATGTTATTTCCTCCTAGACATAATCTTTATAACATAGGATTACATATATTTGTTCATATTATACATATAAAACAAAAACCAGTCCAAAACATATTAATATGTTCTATATTCAAACTCATAAATACTTTCACAGATGTTACACACACACAAAAAAAAAAAAAAAAAAATGGTGTAAACATTTATAAATTGAATGCACAATCAATCAAAGTTTAACTTACACCATTTATATGTATATTTTTAAAATTCACAAGTATGAATTTAGTACAGTATAAATACCTCATTGTGTATAGTATACTCTAAAATAACATCCACTATCATTTATCTTGGAGTATTTGTATACTCTAAGTATACATCCAGCTAACAAACAAAATCTCCATAACCCTTTTATAAATTGGAAAGTCTCATATACTTGTATAACTATAAACACACATAATTTAATGTTATTTGCATTATACACACAACCAACTATTTATACTAAATAATTTTAATAAAAAATCCCAATTCAATCAATTTAAAATTAACATTATAAATAAATGCATATGAGTAAATACAAACACATAGTTGACTATGTCCAACTTGGGGTTTTTTAATATAACAACTCAGACTTGGCCATATGAAGTCTTCATTCACAATAAATATATAAAAATTCATACCTAGTCATTTTAACATCTATGCAATCTCTTATTCAAATCATAGACCAACCCAAATATGCAATAACAATACATAGTGAAGTTAAACATTGCATATTAAGATATAATGAAATCAATTGTAATCTTAACTCATCAATATCCATATTAGCCTTCATGCATATATCTATATATACATCCAAGTTAAAAAAAATAGTTCACTCATTTACCTACCCATACCCAAGCTATCTATAATGGCTTTAAATTGATTTCTTTCCAAATTCATTTATAAGTAATATGAAGGTTATGGGTTTCAAAACAGAGTTGAACACATATATACTATAATTTATTTAAAATGAATAAAATTTGTTTATGAAACTGAAGCATTAGAAATCCATTAAAAACCAACACTTTGAGTTTATTTATATAGGCACCCTACAACTTGTCACACATTGTTTCCTTCAAATCCCTAATTTTCTAATATACATATGTGTATATATATATGTTTGCATATATAATATCAATTTAATTTGAGTATATACTACATAGTCCATTTTGTATAAGGAACCCATACTTTTAAACCCAAATATCCAAATAGGTTGATACATAGTCGATCCCTTATACAAACCAATTTCAAATACCTTAATGAATATATATCATACTATTTTGATAATAAACTAGCTCAAGCTGAATCATATGTATCCACCAAGAAAGATTCATTCCCATTGTGTAACTTAGATTTTCAAATTGGAAGAGGAGTCTAAGATAGAGCTTTTTTAAATCAAAAACAACCTTGACAATTCCTATAGCCCTACCCCAATTCCCTCAAATTACCCTGGGTTGGATGTAGGGTTCTATGGAGGCCAAACCTTCCTTAGGGCCCTACATACAACCTATCTATTATAGTTTTTCATATAATTTCAAAAAAAAGAAAACCCATTAACTCTAGTCCAATTCTAAAATCCATCAATCATTACACACATAAATTTAGGTATAAAACTAGCCTATGAATATATGAATGCTAAGGAAGTTGAATATATTCCTTCACTTGTTCACACCTTATTCTTCATCTATCTCTTAGTATCTGTATGACATGTGTCATGTCGTACCATGCCTCACATCCCTCAAACTTTTATTTTTATTCATATCCATTAACTTACCACCACCTTCTTCACCATTGACGATAGACCCAACTGACCAAAAATATTTACCACCACCATGTAGTCCACAACAATTCTACATGATTTTTGAAAAATTATGGTTAACCTAAGTGAATGGGTAAGTAGAAACCCTAATCATCTCGAGACTTCAAGAATAATCCATGTAATAATCATTTTATGATCTAAATAATATTTACATGCGATTGACTTACATAATTCCCTCATTAACTTGTAAAAATTGACCAACTAAACCAAATAAACAACAAATTAAATAACCCTAATGTATATTCCATTCAAGGTCAAATATCAACTAAAAAATAATCATTATATTTCCATGAAATGACTATTGACTACCTATTTAACATGTTGTCTATATAGCATGGTATTACAATTATGTATTAAAATGACTATTGTTTAACATTACCAAGTCATCCAAAAACAAAATGTATGATAAAAAAATGATTTCCATTAATCATTTAGTCAATATATTAAAGTTTAATATATAGTATCAATATCAAACCTTTATTCAACATTTAATCAAATACCGAGATATTTTAAAATAATTCTATTGATATATTTTGACATTAGGATATATATATATATATATATATATATATATATATATATATATATATATATATGTATATATATATATGTATATATATGTATATATATATATATATATGTATGTATATATATATATGTATATATATATGTATATATATATGTATATATATACATATATATATATATATCTATCTATATATATGTATATATATATACATATATATATATATTATAATAATAATCTTATAGATAAAATAACAACAATGGAATCCATATATACTTATTAATGCATACATAACATCATACAAAATAAATTATGTAAGATCACAAAAAAATAGTTAAATCACTCAAACAAATCAACATGATTATTAACAATAACTAGATTAGTGAAAACATAAAATATCACAATAATCATTAAAATGATAATCAAAGCATACTACAACTATCTATCAAACTAGCTGTTGAGTTGGGATTTTCCAAATTATGGTTAGAAGGTGATTCTTTGAATATTGTAAACATCCTCAATAACAAAAACTCAATTTCATGGTCTATTGATGCTATGGTGATGGAAATTAAAGCTTTAATTCCAAAGTTTGAAAAGGTGACCATATCTCATACATTTCGAGAAGCTAATGGGGTTGCTGACTGGATAGCTAATCATGTTGTTCAAATGGGGCATAAGGTGAGATGGCATGATGCATTAAATAAGCACGTTGATCTCAAAGCACTTATTAATTATGACACCATTCATTTTAAAGAGGGAAAGATCTGCCTGGATTAGTAATTTAATGATTTAGTGGAATGGCCTTACGGTGGAAAGATTATCTTCACTAAATAGGTACATTCATGAGAAAGTAATGTGGAGTTCACATGTGACAGGAAATAGGTGATTTCCATTTCATGTGAAGAACATTTGGGTCCATTTTTCTGCCTTAAGTGTTTGGGTGTTGTTGGAATATTGTTTGCTTTACAAAATGAAGGGTGAACTGCAGAAGCAAGAGCCAAAAATTTGTGAAAATTGGAAGTGTAGAAAGGATGTATGGAAGATTCTTTAGAAAGGGAAAGTGGTAAGTTATTTGGAGGGATTGAATGGATCTAAACCCCATATTACGATGGCATTCTTCAAAAATTGGGTTGATGACAGAGTAACTCTCCATGGTGTTACTATGACATTTACTGAGGATTTCAAAGCAGAGGTTACAGGGCTTCCCACGGGTGGCATTAAATTCTCCAAGTAGACCAGTATCTCCAACGCGACATACAAATTTTTTTCGAAGACGGAGGCAGAGGAGAAGCAACTAGAAAAGTGTGGAGATTTCTTCAATTTGGAGCAGATAAAAGGAATCTGGAGAGATGTTTTAAGATACATTCATGAGTATTTTATCTTAGATGGTAGGAGTAAAAGAGTAAATAAATTTCATTTTGTCTTTCTTAATCATTTTAGGCATAAAGACAGAATCTCCTTCCCTTTCTATTTACAATTTTTGCTGCATCAAAGTTTGTTTGCCCATAGAAAGAAAGAATCTAGACCTATTTTACATGAAGGACTGATTCTTATCATAGAAGGCTTTTGCAAAAACAATGCTTTAGTTTTGACTCCTTATTCAAATAAAAATAAGGATTCACAATGTAAAAGGAGTGGAAAAGTGAAGGGGAAAGAAAATGTAAAATCTAAACCTTCCAGTTTTAAAAAACAAAATGTTGAAGAGGAATCTGAGTGGGAAAGTATAGAAAGTTCTGAGAAGAATGTTGTGGAGGAAGAGGAAGAGGAAGGAACAGAAACTGGGGAATTTAGTTCAAATCTGGAAGGTTATCAAGAAAATGAAGAAAAAAGTGAGAAAGAAAACGTAGGGGATAAAACTAAAGGTAATACAGAACAGATTAATTCTAATCATGAAGATAAATAGACTGTGTTGGGAGAAAGTGCTAAAGACACAAATATTGCACTTGAAGATCCAACATTGATTAGAGAAAAGGAACACATGGTTCTGATTTCCAATCATCCTATGGAAATTAGGGAAAAAGAAAAGGATGATCATGACCAGCATGAAGACCCTACAGAGACAAAAGAGGAGAAATAGATGGAAAGGGAGGACCAAACTGAAAAGGATGAGAACTCTCCTCAGGAGAATGTAGATGACAATTGTGATGCCAGGTAGAGGGACACTAAGCTTTCCTTCATGAATTTGGCCAAATTCAAAGCTGATGTTATTTTCCAAGTTGATTCGTGGATGTATAAGGAAATGATGGAGCTGAAGAAGAAAGTAGAAATAATGCAACATAACTAGGAAGCTAATAGGATCAAAATCAATAATTTGGAGAAGCAAATGAGTGATATTCCAATTAAACTCAAGGATTATGAGAATAATCTGAGAAGGCTCATCAAGGAAAGCAGAACGAAAATGGAGGAGGTTACTTCAAGCATATGTGTGGCTGCAGCTAACATTGGAAAATGAGCTAATGAAGAAATAAAATCTTTGGAGGGGCCAAGTAAGAGCACCAGGCAGAGTTTAAGGAAGAAAGCCATGCAAGAAGTTGCTACTTCAGCTACAATATCCATATAGGAAACTACAACAATTGGAAATGAGGCTGTGAAGATGATCCTAGAATTAGAAGACTAGGGTCTTCTTTATTGCTATAGTTTTTATTTTGGTCATGTATGTTGTAACTAGTTTTGAAATTTGGTTATTAGTTTTAAGACTTATTTTGAGTTTCCAGGTCTCTGTAAAACCTGTGTTCTTTTTCTTTTTTATGGTTTTGGTCTGTGGTTTCAGGTCCTTGTAAAACATAATTTTGTTGCTAATTTACAGTAAGTTTTAGGAATGTCTTTCCTATTGGATGTTATCACTTCATCTTTCCTTCTCTGTTAAAGGGTTTTGGGGTCCCTTCAAAACCTACTTTTACCTTAATCTAAAACTATCTATCAAACAATTAATCACACAACATGAAATACTAATGTGGTGTGTGCAATAGTTTCTAGGTTCATTCTCTATCATCTCCCAATGTCTTTATCTAAACCAACCTCTCTGATGATGCTCTCCCTCCATCACACTATGAGGGAAGAATCTCTCCTACATCCACCTCAAAAAAATGAAAGTAGTTAGCCTGAAACATCATTATATCCATAAAATAATTTTTATATAATTAAAAAAATGATCATAATATATATAATATAAAAGTACTACAAACTCATAACAACTAATCATGTCAATTAATAAACATGTAACTGTCCCATAATCTACATATGACATAAATCTTAATCAAACATTACTTAATCATCTAATCAACCATAATAATCCATAGATCAAATAGGTTATTCATCTTAGTGATAAATTATGATGTGACATCCTTCCCCTTAAAGTTGGTCATTATCCTGATGACATTTATTCATATACAAGTTATGAATTTAAAACATTATTCAACAAAACATAATATAATATATAATAGTAAATTAACCAAAAAATGTAAAAATAGCTTATAAAAATCATCATTATCCTCCCAAGTGACACTATCTTTAGAATATTAGTCCCATTGAACCTTGCACTGTGACACTTTTCTATTATGCAAATTGAGTTTATGAGTGTCAATTATTTTGATTAGCTCTACCATCACCAACCTGGGGTCCAAAACTTGCAAAGCATTCTAATTTAAGATGTGTGAAGGATTAACAACATACCTTTTAAGATGTGTGAAGAGTCACCATTCGACATGTGCATGATTTTTGGCTGATCTGGATGTTTCGAAGGGCCTTCCTGAGGTGATCTGCATTGACTCCCCAAGGGGCACCTGGGCACAAATTTTGGATTATGAGGGGATTCCTTTTAGATTCAAGAAGTGTCACTAGATGGGACATATTGCAGCCCGTTGTGCTGCTGGGAAATACACTCCCAGAGGTTCACCTTCTTGGTGGCCAAAGGATTTCTCTGAACATAGTTTAGACAAACTACCTTTGGAAGCAACAATAGATTTTGAGTCCGAGAATGAGGAAAGGGTGCAATCCGAATCAGAAGATGAAGAGGAATCATTGGAGAATCAATCAAATGAAGCCTCTGAAGAGGCTATTGTCAAAGATATAGCTGAGCCTGAGGAAGAGGTGGTGATCTCTTCCCCTATTTTGAAGGATCTACCTAAGAGCCAGACCGTGTTAGACTGTCACCAGGAGTTAATGCCTAGTGGTGTCCAAAGATCATTGTCCCCTAAGGCATGGGTTGCTGAGGTAGCTAAGGTAGAAGATGGTTGGACAGCAGTCAGAAGAAAGAAGTCTAAGCCTTTGGTCCCTCCTCTTGATATGAATCTCCAGTCATGCAAAAAGAAAAATCTGAACTGAAAAGATTCATCCAAAGTTCCTTTCACCTGATTGATTTTTGGGGACAGCAAATCGGTCATTTTTTAAGTTTGCTGGTTATGGATCTAGAAGCTTGTGGTTAACTTTCGGATCTGTGTTTTGATTGTTGTCTTGTTTTGGTCTCTTTATCGGTTTCAGGTGCCTATAAAACCTGGTGTTGGTTCTTTTTTTTTGTTTTCAGGTTCTTGTGTTAACCTGGATGTGCTTTAATGTTTATCTTTCTCCTTGTACAGGGTTTCGGGGCCCCTTCAAAACCTATTTTTACCATAATCTAAAACAACATACCTTTTAAGATAAGACACATGGAAGACATTGTGAAAAAGAACTAGAGTTGGTGGTAATGCAAGCATATATGTTATAGGATTTACCACTTCCAAAACCTCAAAGGGTACCACATATCTCAATGAAAGTTTCACCAAATTACTAAATTTAATTGATATTTTCTAAGGCTTAACCTATAGAAACACTTTATCACCTATAGAAAACTTTCTAGATATTTTATTTAGATCAATATAACTTTTCTATCTATCATTGTCCTTGAGCAACCTCTGCCTAATTTTCCTAGCTTGCTCTTCCATTTTTGAAAGCATTTCAATTCTAAAGACTACCTTATCTTCTAATCTATCTCAATTAATTGGTATTCTAAACCTCCTTTCATATATTTCCTCAAATAGATCCATCTTCAATGCTAATTGGTATGAGTTGTTTTAACCAAACTCAACTAATAGAAGGTATTCTTCCCACTTGTATTATTGATCCATACATTACATCAAAAGGAGATCTTCTAGAACCTAGTTAACTTGCTCTATTTGTCCATCATTTTATGGGTGATAATTAGTGTTGGATTTCAACTGAATACCTAGAGTTGAATTCAATGTCAACCAAAATCTAAAATCCATCCTCAAATATCAATTTAAAATGATCTTGTCTAGAAAACCATGCAATCAATACACTTCATGAATCTCTTTGCAATCATAGGTGCATCATCTAACAAGTTGCCTAGTATAAATTAGGATACCTTGGTTAGTTTATCCACTACTACCAAGATCATGTCTTGTTTTTTCTATGATAATGGAAAACCTTGGATGAAGTTCCTAATAATAACCTACCACTTCCATTCTATTATGTTGTGTGGATATAACAATTCATTGAGATGAACATGTTTAACATTCACATGATGACATTCTAGACAATGAAACATAAAATCCATGGCATTTATTTTGATTCTTTTCCAAAAATAGAGTGGTCTAAGCTCAACCATAAGATTGGTTACTCATGGATGTCTTGAATATGGGGCATTGTGTAGTTCCTTTAAAACTATGCTTCTCAAATTCTCCTTATCAATAACATACTTCCTACCATTGTACTATAAAATACCATCATTCTCTATTTTGAATCCCTTATCATTAGGATTTTGACCATTCTTAGACAATGCTTTCTTGACTTGATCATATAATTAATCTCTGAAAGTAATCTTGATAGTATCCAAGACTACTATCTACCTCATATAGCTTCGAGAATTAACTAATCTAGTCTCCTTGTCTTTGATATAATTAATATAAAAATCACAATCAAACAAGAAATCTAACCATCATCTTTGAGGAACATTCAAGTTTAGTTTGGTGAAGATGTACTTGAGTCCTAAGTTATCAGTATTGAGCTCAAATGATTTTCCCAACATATAATGCCTCAAAAATTATAAATCATGCACAATTGCAATAATTTATAGGTCATGAGGTCCAAAATTATAGGCTACAACTGAGACATCATACTTAATAAATCCTCTAATTATATCCCTAAATTCATTGGTGATCATTAATAATTGACCATTAGGATCATAAATTCTTAGCATTGGTGTTGAAGTAAGCTTCTTTTCCAGTTCTTGAAAGAATACGTAGTACCTATCTAACTTGATTAAACTCAATTTCTTCCACTAAAGAGACGTAATTGGATTAGATATCTTAGATAAATTCAAAATGAATTTGTTTTAATAGCCTATTAATACCATGAAACTCCTTACCTCATGCACATTCTTTGGTGTGAGTCACACCATTATGGATTTTGCCTTTCCTAGATCCACTAAAATACCATCCATATAGATAATATGTCCCAAATACTACTCTTTCTTTTGGAAAAAAATCACACTTAGACAATTTGTCATATAACATGTGCTTCTATAAATGCTATAATACTAGCCCCAAATACTTCAAGTTCTCTTTTTCATCTTTGGAATAAATGAGGACATCATCTAGAAAGACCAAAAAAATGATCTAGGTAATCTCTAAACACACTGTTCATAATATTCATAAATGTTGTTGGAGCATTTGTCAATCCAAATGGTAACACTATGAATACTTAATGCCTATATCGAGTCTTGAATGTTGTTTTCAAACTATCCTCTTCATGGATCCTGAAGTGATGATACCCTACTCTAAGATCAATCTTATAAAAGACTATTTCCCCTCTCATTTGATTAGAGAGATCATTAATGCATGATAATGGATATATGTTCTTGATTGTTACTTTATTCAACCCTATAATCAATACATAGATGAAAATTATCATCCTTCTTGATGAAGATAATTGGTGCACCCCATGGTGAAACACTTGGTAAAATCATCCCTTTCAACAAATCCTAAATTCTTGCCTTTAACTCAACCAATTTAGTGCTTGTCATTCTATATGGCACCTTAGACTGTGGTTTGAATCTAGGTATGATATGAATAGAGAAATAAAACTCATGCTTATGTGGTAATCTTGTAAATTCTTATGGAAATAAATCATGAAATATTGTTAGAAAAGGATAATCTTCAATAGATGGTTTCATATATTCTTCCATATCATTTATCTTAACAATAAATTCCTAGAATCCATTCCTTTGACCTTTACTAAGTTGAATTGTATAAATTTGCCTTAGATTCAACTCCCTTTTCTCACCTTCAAGTTGCATATGATTTCAAAAATCATCTTGATACTCAACCTTATTCAAATAATAGTCTACCTTAGATTTGTGCTTCATAAGCCAATTTACTCCTATGATTACATGAAATGATCTCAATGGTGTTGAAAAAATATCTACTACTTTAGTTAACTCATGTAACCTAATTTCCTATTTAAATAGACACTTGTCAACTTTGACCTTTAACTCATTCCCATAATATACTGACCATGCATTTTCCATAACTCCATACTTTATAAATAATTTATTAAGCATTATAGGAGAAATGAAATATTTTATAGCTATCATATCAATAAAAATAGAGACTAGGTGATTGAATAAAATACCTGATAGTTCTATGGTCAAATTTTGATACTTAGTTTGATGATTGTCAATAACTACATGAATTCATTATTGGAATGTATGTTACTAAGAATCAGAACCCTTGTTATTTGACTTTTCCTATAACTAGTCCTTTCTTCTTAGACTATTGGTTTCCCTTGAAACCACCTTTGAAACCATTAAAAGGTTTCTTATTCCCTAAACCACTATTAAACTTGGTATTCTGATTCTTGAACTACCCTTGGAGTCTATACTCCTCTATTTCTATTTCTAGTTCTTCTTCTTGAAATTTTATTTATAACTTTCAAATTTCTTTTTGAACTTATCTCTGAGTTGGGCAAGATATTTAAATTTATGTTCTTAATTGACTAACTTATCAAACACCTAATCCATGGTAGATGGACCTTGCACATCTGCTTCATATCCAATTTGGTAAACCTCTCATCTAACAAATACTAAGTTACATACTTAAGGAGCTTAGTGAATTACTTTTAGTATTCATTCACCATAATTCCCCTTGCTTAAGTTTTTAAAAATCCATAAGATTTTGATCAAAGTATAGTTTTAATAGCCATCATGACCTAAATAATGTCATAAACTATTCATAAGTGGTGTTTGTTAAGTTGAGGTTCATCTCAAGCTTCTTATTTTCCCACCAAGTTGTTAATTCACCAATAAGTTGATAATCTTGCTATACTAATTTCATGACTTTAGAATAATTTTGAATATCAAATACTTCTCCATTTTTATTAGCCATGTTTTAGCTCCATCTCCCAATACAATCTCATTAAACTTGGGTGGATTTACCTTTTTAATGTTGCATGCCAAATATATATCTAATAGATCTCTCACATCCTTTGGCATTTCCTCATGCCTCTACTCTTGAAGATGTTCTTGGTGATGAAGATGCTCTTCAGGTTCTTCCTGAGTATTATACTCTTCATGGTCATGCACTTCCTATTTTAGGGTCTCATTTTTGTCCCTAGTCTCTTACATGGTTGTAAGGATTTGGTCCAACTTTATAGCTTACTCAGTGATAAACTAATTTAGATTAATAAATGGTTTGTTATTTTAAGTAGCCTCACCTCTTAGTATAACACACACCATTATTATTTTTTCTTACCTAAGAATAATTTTGCATTAGTAGACACATTAATTCCTAGTGTTTGAGCCTTACCTCTGATACTACAATGTAACAACCCCAATAGGTTTTTATAGAATATATTAATTCTTTTTAATTAATTAGACATATTCATCATGTATATTTCACCACAATAAATCTAATTATTTATCTTTAACTAACTACATTATTAGTTAAAAAATAGGTTTTTAAATAATCCACTTAACTATCACTAGGAATAGATATAACAATCATGCACAAAGGTGATTAATAATAATTTTTACATCTAATCATAAGTCAAATAGTAAAAATTCATCCATGACTGATACATTATTATATCCATTGCTATATAAGTATAATGTATAAATTTTATATATAGTTTTCAACAATATATAATAATATCACAAATAATAAAACATGATATAAAGCTCTATAGAGAAAAGTCTCCATGACTCAAGAGTTTCCATGACTCAAGAGTCTCCATGACTCAAGTATCAATATGTAATCTTAAGTGTAGTGCCTAGTATAGTAATCCAACTAGGAGAGATAACATCATTTGATCAATTTAACACATTAACCATGGACCATAGATCCCCTGTACTATCTTCCAAACAAGGGTGTGTCCCTCTCTTCACAAATGAGTAGATAATTACAATGTGGGAATCCAGAGTATAAAACCAAAACTTGTGTATTGAAGATATGTAATACATTATGTGTACCATAAATAAATCTATTATAATATCATATCACACAAATATGAAAACTATATCAACATATGAAATGATAATGTTTAATTAAAACATTAATTTGGTCAATGTTTTCAATAATTAATGATCTATAGGATCGGTCAAATTCATATACACCACTCAATTGGATTAAAAATCTTATTGTATTGATGGTGCTTAATAATCCAATGGAATCCTCCATTGCTTATTTAGGGTCATGCATATGAGATTTAGTAAAAATATATAGTAATATAAAAACCAATAGATTCATTCAAAATATTTCCCTTTAGGTAATAAAAATTATGCTAAGTAAATAAATATCACATACATTCATTTATTATATCAAATGAAATGAAATTAATCCATAAAATTTAGTTTATTAAAAATAATAAATAGAATAAAAAATAGTCCTCAATATAGCATACCATTCTAGTAATGATTTATCTAGACTACTAATTACTTAAATCAGAAAGCAAGTTATAATGTTATTTCCTCCTTGAAATAATCATTATAACAAAATATTATATATATTCATTCATATTCTACATATAAAACACCATCTAATCTAAAAAATATTAATATGGTCTGTATTCAAACTCATAAATACATTATTTTAATGTTTTAATCAACAATAAGATATATTCAAGTACACACTTTCACACTTGTTAATGTAACATAGTTATAAATGTGTGTGTGTATAGACACACACACACACACGCACACGCACACGCACACGCACACGCACACGCACACGCACACGCACACACACACACACACACACACACACACACACACACACACACACACACACACACACACGTAAATGGTGTAAACATTTCCAGATTGAATGCATAGTTAATCAATGTTTAAATTATACCATTTATATGTATATTTTTTAAAATTCACAAGTATTAATTTAATATAGGATAAATACTTCATTGTGTAAATTATACTCTAATATAACATCCATTTTCATTTATCTTATAATGTTTTGTATACTCTAAGTATACATCCACCTAACAAATAAAATACCCATAACCTTTTTATAAATTGGAAAGCCCAATATACTTGTATAACTATAAACACACACAATTTCATGTGATTCACACTATACACATAAAAAACTATTTATACTAAATTATTTTAATCAAAAATCCCAATTCAATCGATTTAAAATTAACATTCTAAATGAATGCATATGAGTAAATATAAATACACAAATGACTATGCCTAGCTTGGGTTTTTATAATATAACAACTCAAACGTCACAATGTAAACTCTTCATGCACAATATATGTATACAAATGCATACCCATTCATTTTATCATATGTACAATCTCTTATTCAAATCATAGACCAAACCAAATATGCAATAACAATACATAGTCAAGGTAAACATTATGTAGCACAATATAATGGAATCAATTGTAATATTAACTCAGTGATAACCATATTAAATTTTATGTATTTATATCTATATATACATCTGATTACACAAAAAATAAATCATTCATTCACCTACCTGTACCAAGTCTATCCATTATGGCCTTAAATTAATTTGTTTCCAAATTCATTTATAAGTAATATGAAAATTATAGGTTTCACAATAGAGTCAAACATATATATATATATATATATATATATATATATATATATATATATATATATATATATATATATATATATATATATATACTATGCTCTATTTAAAATAAAAAATTTTCATTTAAAAAATTGAAGCATCAAAAATTCATTCAAAAATAACACTTTGAGTTTATTTAACAAGAGATCTATAAGTGGTCACACATATAGTTTCCTTCAAATCCCTAGTTTTATAAAATACCCTTGTATATGTGTAATATCAATTTAATGTGAGTGTATACTACATGGTCCATTTTGTATAAGGAATCCATACTTTTAAACCCAAAAATCCAAATAGGTTTATACAAAGTTGATCCCTTATACAAAGTAATTATAAATCATATTTATTTTTAAATGCCTTAATGAATATATATCATACTAGTTCAACAACAAATTATCTCAAGTCGAATCATATATACCCATCAACAAATATTCATTCCCATGGTGTAATAGATATTTTTTTAATTTGAAGAGGAGTTTAAGATAAAGCTTATTTAAATAAAAATCAACCATGGAAATTCCTACATCCCTACCCCAATTCCCTCAAGTTACCCTAGGTTGGATGTATGGTTTTGTGGAGGTCAAGCCTTCCATAGGGACCTACATAGAACTTGTCTATTACAGTTTTACATAATATTTTATACAAATTAAAACCCATTAACTAGTCCAATTCTAAAATCCATCAATCATTACACACACATAAATTTAAGAACAAAACGAACCTATGAATATATGAATGCCAAGGAAGCCTAATATATTCCATATTCCTTCACTTGTTCACACCTTCTACTTTTATCTCCTAATATTTGTATGTTGTGTGTCATGTCATGTCATTCCTCACAACTCTCACTTTTTATTTTTATTCATATCTATTAACTTACTCACCACCACCTTCTCCACCATCAATGTTAGACCCAACTGATCAAAAATATTTTCATAAAAAAATATATTAATAGAACTCTATAGTCTGCCACTATTCATTCCACAAAAATTCTCCATGATTTTTGAAAAATTATGGTTAACAAAAGTCAATGTGTGATTATAAACCCTAATCATCTCTAAACTTCCAAAAGAATCCATAAAAGAATCATTTTATAATCTAAAAAATATTTTCATGCCATTTACTTACATAATTCCTTCATCAACATCTCAAAACTAACCAACCAACCCAAATAAAAAAGTCACATAACCCAAATGTTTATTCCATGCAAGGTCAAATATCATTTGAATAATAATTGTTATATTTCTATGCAATGACTATTGACTACCCATTTAGCATTTTTGTCTATATAACATGGTAATACAATTATGTATTTAAAACACTATTGTTTAATGTTACCAAGTCATCCAAAAACAAACTTTATGATAACACAATGATTTCCATTAATCATTTATTCAATATATCAATGTTTAATAAATATTATGAATATCAAACCTTTGGTCAACATTTAATCAAATACAAAGATATTTTAATATAATGCTATCAATATATATTGACATTAGGATATACATATATTATAATCATAATAATATTAAAGAGAAAATAACAAAAATGGAATCCATCTATACTTATTAAGGCATACATAAAATAATAAAAGATAAGCTACTTAATATCACAAAAATTAACAAAATCACTCAAAAAAATCAACATGATCATTAACAACAACTAGATTAATGAAAACATAAAAGATCACAATAGTAATTCAAATGGAAAACAAATAATACTATGACTATATATCAAAAAAATAATCACACAACATGAAATACTAATGTGGTGTGTGCATGGGTTTTTAGGTTCATTCTCTGTCATCCCCCAACATCTTCATCTAAACTACCCTCTCTAATGATGTTCTCCCTCCATCACACTATGAGGAAAGAATTTGTCTTGCATCCACCTCACAAAAATGAAGAATTTATCCCAAAAAATCATTATATCAATAAAATAATGTCTTATAATAAAAAAATTGATCATAATATACATAATGTAAAGGTATTACTAAATCATAACAAACTAATAGTGTAAATTAAGCAACACATAAATGTACCATAATCAGTATATGAAATAAAGCTTAATAAAAAATTAGTTAATCAAATAATCAACCATAATAATCAAAATATTAAATAGTTTATTCATCTTATATAGAATTTAGGATGTGACATTTGAAGCAATAAAGCACTAATTTTTCCTCCATTTTTAGGTTATTCATGAAGTGTGTGTCTCGTGTTTGTTCATATAACTTAGTGAATAATTGTTTTTCCTATGTTTGTGTTTAAAATTTTCAAATTTATAAAGAAAATAAGATCTATTTCATTTCATATCAATTTTATAATTCTTATTTCTACCTAATCTATAAGTGAATTCAACCATTATACATTCCTTCCAAGCTAGTGTGAGTATTTGTCAAGACCTGTGTATGAAATACTAATGCAAGAGTCATTGTATGAAGATAAAGTTAATGTGTGCAAGTTGTTTATATTATATACTATGTAAATTATCTATATAATTTAATTTAACATTGTTTCATCACCCCAAATTTTTATTTTTCATGTCCAATTTTAGTTTGAGCATTGCTCTCTTAACCCTTTTCCTAGTCAACAAATCACCAAATTAGAGAGTTTAGAGAGAATTAGGTGAGTGTACCAAAGGTAAATAGACATTAATATGAATGTTATATCTAATAAAAAGTCACACAAACCTTGGATATTTTCCATTGTGTCAATATAAGTGAGAATAGGAATACATTCCTGTGAGGGTGCACTTTTGAGTGATAATAGTTTATGGCATGCCTGGTGGGACTAGTATTCAAAATATTTTATCTATTGAGAAATTTTTGGCATTATTCTTTAGCATATAAGAATTTTGAGGTATTTATACAAGAATAAATGGAGACTAAAATTAAATCTCATCTTGTATAAGCATATCATATGTATAAAATTAGAAAAAAGGTATGTATTCTAATAATTCTCTTGGTCAAGATGCATATTTTATGCCTTTGTTTTCTCCATATCAGGTTAATGGTATTCATGGCTTCAGCTCAAGTGTATCTCAATTAGTATCATATAAACCTTACCAATTCTATCAATATCCTTATATTTCCCCTCTAAATCTATCTCAACCTCTTTGGTAGCCTACTTATCCTTGTAACCAACCTTGTCAAAGTTATTTTTCCCCTAGTCCATATAGTCACATTTCTACTTCATCACTATTATAAATCAAACTAGCCATGCTAAATAATGAAATTTTTAGGAGAGATATTGATATATAATTAGAGTTTAATAAATTTGTACCTAGATACCTCATTCTAAAACTAAAATACACATTACCACTTCTAAGGATTAAGTGGGTAGATTTTGAGAAAGAAAACTAGCATGCCATAATAAATGGAATGCTAGACATAAGATACTTTATTTAATGCATGTAGAATAGGTTTTAAAGATGGGAAATGATAAAAATTATTATTTTCATTATTTTATACCTCCTTCTACTCTAAATCAACCTAATTTTGATCTAAACCTATCCCAAGTTGTAATATGTCATCAGGAGAGGACTATGCCTATGCAATATTCACTCAATCTTCCCCAAGATCCTAAGACCCTTCCATATTGTAAATGTTCTTGGACTAAGACCCATGATTATTTCATAAATACTATTGAGAAATAACATTTTCCCATGCCTATCCAAAATCAATAAAAGGAGAAATGTATGTAGGTCAAGTCAAGAGATATGTTCAGTCCTTCAAGCTCTCCATCTATCATTCAAGTTGTAGCCATACATGAATTTCAAGACACCTACAAGTTTTAAAAATAAATTTAAAAGTGGAAAGATAAGATTACATCATCTTTAACTCAATTGTCTTCTTTAATCCTTCAAGAACATCATATTAAACCTACTACTCCTAAAATCCCAAGTTATAAAGATACTTCAAGAGGTTGCAAGAAATAAAATGAATTATATTTTCCTCCCACCATCTCCTTATGTGAAGAATAATTAGTTTCATTGAGGGTAGAAGATGGAAATTCAAATATGATGGATAAATTATCAAGTATAGGTGATGAAGTGGTATTTCTTGAAAATTAAAATCAACCAGCTACAAGTGAGCCTATAGAAGGCTATGAAGAGAGTTTTTATAGTGTATATGATGATTAAATATTTATTGTTAGTTATATTTATCAATAATGAGCAAAAAATTCTGTAAGGGTGATGGGAAAGATGAACTTGATGAAGGAGTGCAAGTTGATAATGACAACAACCTCTTTTCAAAGGGATTCTATTGAAAAGAGTGAATAAGATCTTAATCAGGGATGGCAATATATATAAAATAGTCTCATGGAATAAATGGACTTTCTTGGTAAACATATGACCCATCTTAGATCATGAATAAGAACTTCAAAATGAATTTTCCAGTTGAAAATCAAAATGACATATCTAAAGATGTCATAGAAGGCCAAGAGAAATGTTCTAGTGAGCCATTAAAGGCTAAATTTATAGTCATTCATATGGATCATAATGTTGTTACATTTGAAATATTTATTAGTTTTGCAGATAAACAAGAGGTGAACATTGAACCAAAATAAGAGTTTATTTATATTGGAGATATGTTTGCTTTAGTTGATTCACTTAGAGACAAGTTAGACACGTTAACAAGAAGGAAAAAAGTTGATAAAACCATAATGACATTCAAATCATAAAAATTCCTCATCTTTATCAAGCACTTGGAGAGGATATAAGATTAATTTTTTCTATCTAGGTGGATTTTGACTGTTTTACATAATATTTTTAGTTTTCAATTTCCTCTAAGTGTTATCTTGCAAATTTTTATGTTGGTAGTTGTTCTATATTTTAATTCCCTAAGTGATTATTTAAAAGTGTTTTTATTAATTTAGGGAATTATTAATTTAATATTTTGTGATATTTTTCATGACTCCATATCCCACTAGATAAAGGTACTATTCTTGGGTGTTTATAAAGCAAACATATCAATAGGGTCACCAAGAATGTTGAAAATTTTATCACCATTATTAAAGGTTGCTTATGTTTAGGTTTTCAAGAAGGATCCATTAATGAAGTGCAAAAATCAAACCTATAGGAATTTAGAAACGAGAAAGTGCAAGCTATGAAATACTAAAAAGTGCATATTTTGAGTTTTATTAAATGAAATATCTTGAAATTTCACATGGAAATATTTTTTGATGTATTTTAATGTTTAAAATTATATTAATATGATTATTTTACCTTATTATATATAAAATGGCAAAACATAGGTCTATTCATGAAGAAAATCAAGGGTTTTCACTAATCTACTCACAAATGGAGTTAGAAATGAGTGTTTCAGATCATTATAAGGTAAAAATGATTTTAGAATGTGTATAAATAATAAAATGTATTAATACATTCTCATGTAATGAAAACCAATTCAAAATGGGCTTAGATCAAAGAGAAACATCTATATGTCACCCTACGGGCAATAACTAGACACTTTTTTGTGATTTTTTTGAGAGTTTGTTCAAGATTTCTAAATATTTTCAACATATTAACCATTTAAAAATATAAAATTATTAAATGAGGAGTTTATGATAAGTCATATAACTCATTTTAGACCCCCAAATACAAATTAGGTTTCTCAAGGCCTAAAGAGCACAAAATGGCTTTTTATGAAGTTGTATGTGGAGTTTGGAGATAAAAATATGATTGAATGTATGTGTCATGATATTGATTAAATTTTAATAATATTTAAACTAATTATGTATTAAAATAATCATATATCATAAAGTTATATATTCTCATGGTGCATTCAAGAAGTTTGTCAAACTAGAGAAGATGAGCATATCCAAGAAGAACCAATATAGAGAGATATCATATTTATCATAAAATACATTTTTAGAAAGGATATTACATGAAGAGTTAAAAAATTAAACATGCAATATGATTCTATACTACTCTTCCCCATTGGATCTAATTTTAGAAAATGTCAAGTCAAACTTCAAGATGATGCAAGAAGCCTTCAATTAGCCTTATAAAAGTGGAGATTTAAACATGCAAGAATGGATAAGCTAAATTAATTACTTGATCAGTTTAATCATCCATATTTTCATGTAGGATAATACTTAAAAAAGCATGAAATATCTCTACTACTACACCCCTTTGGAGCAACTTGGGGGAGTCAAGAAATCAAACTCCAAGATGTAAATAAGGTAATTAAATTCAAAATTCAAGATGAATGCAATACCAAAAGGATTTAAGTGAAATATAAAAATGATTTAAGTGAATATGATCAATATATATATTCAGTAATTAATACCATAAATTAATTCATAAAACCTTTGAATTTTCAAATCAATAAAATAAGGTGATCTCTCACATCTATGCCATATTCTAGGAAGAGGAAGTTAAACTCATGATATGCTACCTAGGAATTTTAAAGTTTAAGGTTTTAATAATAGTTAAAAAACATAAACATCATATCTCTCTCCTTATATTCCACCTTTGAGGAAGAAGATAATTCACAAGATAAATCAATACATTAAAACCCTTAATAGCATTGCTTAGTCAAACACATGTTCTCTTTACTAAGTGAAGATCAAGAAGAGTTTAAGTGTGTTTTCAAAACTAGACTCAAGGTTAGAATAATATTTAAATAACATAAACATAAAATATCTCTCTCCTAATTCAACCCCTTCTCACTAATTTTAAAAAAGGTCAAGTCAAACTCCAAGATGTATACAATATAACTAAAGTCAAACTCTAGGATGTATGCAAGATAACTAAAGTCAAACTCTAAGATGCATGCAAGATAGCCGAATTCAACTCAAATATTAAATTAATATCAATAAATTCAAACTCCAAGATTCATTCAAGATTAAAAGGATTTAAATTAAATTCTCAATGAGATTAAACACATTGTTCATAAGGAGTTAACTGAAGATGATCAAGATCTCTTGAAAATTGAAGACCATCAATGCATGTATGGGAGCCTTTAAGTTTTAGAAAATATTCAAACAAGATTCTCTCTCCCTCCATTATTCCATATTATAATAAGATAAGGTTAAAATAAAGATGTGATTCATTTGAATTTGGTGGAGTTTAAGGTTGAGTTGGTAATTGAGTTGAATCAGGAGTGAATTTGAGTGAGCATGATGACTCATCTCTAGTTTGGAGTTGTTTGTATCCTCTCTCCTTCCATAATTTTTATATATTTATATTCATTTTTGAGAGAAGATGATAATATTATGATTTTTTATTTATATAAAATCTACCAAAATTTTATACTACATTACCTTTGAAGTAATATAGAGCTGATTTTTCCTCCATTTTTAGGTTATTCATGAAGTGTGTGTCTCATGTTGTTGATGTGAATTAGTGAATGATTTTTTTACTACGTTTATGTATAATAAAATCACCTTTAAGTATAAAATAAGAACTCTTTTAGGTTATACATAGTTTCTAAGTCTGATTTCTACCTAATTTGGAAGTGAATTCAACCATTATTCATTCTTTACAAGTTAGTGTGAGTGTTTGTCAAAACTTGTGTATGAAATACTAATGCAAGAGTTATTGTATGAAAATTAAGTGAATGTGTGAAATTTATTTATTTTAAATAGTGTGTCAATTATCTACATAATTTACTTTAACATTAGTAAATCACTCCAAATTTTTAGTTTTCATTTCCAATTGTAGTTTGAGCATTGCTCTTTTCACCCTTTTCCTAGTCAAAAAACACCAAATTAGAGAGTTTAGAGAGAAGTAGGTGAGTGTACCAAAGGTAAATAAATATTAATATGTATATTATCTCTAATAAAAGCCCACACCTTGTAAAGTTTCCATTGTGTCAACAAGAGTGGTAATAGGCACACATTCTTTCAAGGGTGCACTTTTGAGTGATAATAGTTAGGTTGTCACCTACAGATCTTTTTGAAGCAAATGAAGGGGATTTTATCCTTTTTTGAATCATGTAGTTATAACTACTAGGAGTGGCCATCATTTCTTATAATGGGTAATATCATGCTACTTGGGGGTGAATCTCATCTTCATATATATATATATATATATATATATATATATATATATATATATATATATATATATATATATCTGTGTGTGTGTGTGTGTGTGTGTGTGTGTGTGTGTGTGTGTCTGTATGTATGTAATTGCATTATGTTTTTAGGGTTAACAACTTTTATCTCAAAAGTGCTATCGAGAACAATCCAAAATTTCACCTATGGTTTCCTTCACCATTTTGGATTGTATAAATACGGGCATGCTTGATACATTTGTAATATAACTTATTGTTTTAATGGATGAAATTTCATCCTTTAGGAAACTTATATTATGTTTGTCAAAGTATCCATTGTTTTAGATCTGAATGAATGATAACACTTATATAATAATTTTACTGTTATCATTTTATGAATGCAATGGTTATGATGTGCTTGTATGTTATAAGGTATTTTTTAAATCCTTTCATTTTACATACAATATTGATAACTTGTGTGTTATTATTCAAACTATCTTGGAAGATTATGTTTTATTTAATATAGACTTATAGTATTGACATTTAGTGAGGGTTCATAAATCAAGAATTCTTCAATGCTTCCCTAGACTCTTCCCATTATGTTATTTTGGGTTAAAACCATTTTTAAAACTCAGCACACAGTGGTATAACTATTGAATAGTCATTTAGGTTGATTTTTGAAGCATTAATCTCATCCTAATTTGGAAAAACTCTTTCCATTCTTACTCTTTCCTCTTTTTTGTGTTTATTTTGGAAATTGAACTACCCTCCCCTTTATTTTAGAAAGTGGTAAATTAAAGTGCATGAACATTAGTAGTAGACCCAAGTAATTAACTCAATATTCAAGCAATTAATATCAAACCTATAATGGTATAACTACATTGATTTAATATTATTCCACATAGGCTCCATTATCAATCTAAATAACTAAAACCATGCCTTAGGCTGATCTCACATTAGTCCTAAAATGGAGGACAAAAGTCCATTATTCCAACTATCCTCTTTAAAATTACCTAATTTCATGAGTATTTTGGAGACAAATCTTGGATCAAATAATAGATATCACTAGAAAGAGGGACCTTGAGAATCTATATATTAAGTGCTAATTTATTTGATATTATGCTTTTTAATGGTAATGCACTAACTATTGATTGTTTGTTAAACACCCTAGAATCTAGTTCACCCAGCACTACAGCTAGGTCCTATCATGGATAACTAGTGATTCAACCATTAAAATAACAAAGGAGACCTAGAATCCATAGAAATATAACTCAAATAGTTCCCACTATCTCATCTTCTTATTCTTCCCCATAAAGACTTCTTAGGATGGCTTAATTGGCTCACTCAACCATTAACGTCCTTTGATTTGTTTGAATTACCTAGAAACCCCAAGAGATATCTTCCCCAATCATCTCATAGTGTAGGAAAAACTATTAAAGAGCACATGACCTCCTAAAAAACTAACCTAAGGCTTATGAATGTGGAACATGAGGATTTAACATGCATGGTTTTCCCCTACACATTGATGGACTTAGCCTATGACTAGTTCTTCAACCTCCCCAATAACTTGATCCCTAACTAGGACCATTTTAGTAATGCCTTCCTCACCTATTTTGGATAATTGATCGACCCTAGTGTCCTTTACTAACAATTTTCATATATTAAATGGGAACTTAATGATCTTATCAAGAAATCTAATGCTATATTTTAGAATATGTATAGT
The DNA here is from genome assembly GCA_037957365.1 of Torreya grandis. Classification (NCBI taxonomy): domain Eukaryota; kingdom Viridiplantae; phylum Streptophyta; class Pinopsida; order Cupressales; family Taxaceae; genus Torreya; species Torreya grandis. The sequence goes on from JARHVA010003094.1 coordinate 1,614,823, forward strand.
CAAGTTACTATGCTCTACTAACTTAACCCCCAAATAGTGATTGAAGTGTATAAAAATTCCATAGACCCTTAGATAGATATGTTATTGAGGTAAGTCCAAGAAATAGTGGACTTAACCCTAGCTTATATAGAGGCCATAAAGGTAGACTAATAGCTAAAGTCATAATGTTAGGTGATGGATCATGTTGACAAAAATTTTACCCTAGGTCATACTGGGTGAACCCCTTGCATGTTAAAAAATTTCATATGGTCTTTTAGGTTTTAAAATGATCACAATGGTATTAAATAAGGTCACGTGATATTTTTAGGGTCATACAACATGTTTTAGACTTTGTCATATTAGTCCATTTTTTTAATGTACTTTTATGCCACATTTTTTGATCATTTTAAGGAGTTGTACAATTTTTCACAAAAGGAAAAATGTTTCAAGAAGTAAGATAATGAACCAAATTTTAGAGAATGATAAAATAAGTCTTTGAAACTAGAATATTATATGTCTAATGTAAAAATAAGATCACTTATAAAAATTTGGTTTCATATGTTTTTATAGATTGAGGTAACTCATATGCATGTGTGAATTATTCAGGAAGGTTTGATGGCATCCCAATAGGTAATTTTTATGCTTAGGTGGTTTAAAAAGATAAATATTTTTTTAAAAAAATTCCTCCTTCCTATCACTCCCATGGACAACTCAGAAAGGTTCAATGGTTTACATTTGGTATAGACTGAAGAAGAAGAGTTGGAGTGAGTGAACTTGGACAATGTTAGAGTTCCTTATGATATTCCATTTCATGGTCATATTTTTAGGATTGGTAGTCTATGATTTATGAACAATCCTTAATATTTTTATCACCTCCAAACTACCTATTTAATCCCAATGGCTTGATTTTTCTCATCTAGTTACACTTTAGAGATTGATCTATGTGAACCAAGTAATGTATGTAGACTTTCAGATCATATCCACCAATTTCATGTTGAATTAAAACTATTTTGGCATGTATGACCATGAAAGATAGGCATAATCATTTTGTTATGCTATAAGTGAACACCAATTAAAGTTGAGAGTAATATTTGAAGTTGTAGAGTTTGTTCCTCTATGAGTGGCTTAAAGTGAAGAGTAGTGCACTTATTTTCAACCCATCAAAGCATAGTTGGTCATATTATCCATTGAATTTTGTATTTAATAAATATCCAAAGCACCTCAAGGATAAATAAGAGCAATCAAGCTAAGGACCTAATGTTACCTATAGGATTGTATGTGGGTGGATTGTGCATAACAATGTCTGACGATGATTTTAAGGAAATATTTGGATCTTGTAAAAATGTGTGAAATATCCTTCAAGTAGTTTTGATCATTATATAATGGTATGGTGGTGATAAAGGTCCATTTAATACCACTACACTCATATTTCAAAATGCACAGTTAGATCCTCCTAGACACTACCTACAACCAACTTGTTAAATAAATACTTAACAATGATGTTGGAAAATTGAGATGGTTCGAGGACATTGAATTTATTGAGATACAAACAACAAGATGACATATCTATTGAGAATTTAATGATAAGTTTTAGATATTGTTATAAAGAACTAAAAAACATTGTACAAAGTCACACTCAGTCTTCTAGATGGTCACCTATAACCTATTGAAGAAAATTTCCTTAACTGGTATATTGATAAGGTAAAGATGTATTTAAGGTTTTTAAAATGGTTTTTAAGTATCAAAAATAACATTTATAATCCATTTAAAAGAGGTTATCAAAGCCCCAAACTCAGTCAAAGACCTTGAAATCAAAAACTAAAATTAAAGGTCATAGAATATTAGGGAAAAGAGATATGAAATCTAATATGGTGATATTAAAATGCAAGTTCAAGGACCAAAATATTTAGAGAGGTTGTAAAATCATAAACATATTAAATTTATCATACACACCTACAATCATCTATTGAGAGAATTTGTCTTGAATAACAAGGTTGATAGGAGTAATAAGTTTCCAAGGTTTTGATAAGGTATTAAAATGATTAATGGCATGACATAAGTTTAGATAAATTCAATTTTCTCAAAGAGACTCATAAGTAGTAGGATAAGAAATGTAATTCCAAATGTCTATGTACAATAATGCAGTCACCTATAGGTCCATTTGGATGAATAATAACCTTTAAAAACCCAAGATAGGGGTTTATGTGAATACTTAAATGATTTAATGGAGTAATAAATTCATAAATTTATCAAGATAAACACTCTGATTCAATTGAAGGTAGAACAAGTTCAAAATATATACCTAAAAACCCTATACAGTCCTAATAGGCCTATAGCTAGTTTTGAGAGTTTGAAGTGTTAAGGCATTTATAGGTGTGATAAATATTTTTAAATTGTTATGTGGTAACCATGGGTTAAAAAAAAATTATTATATCATTTAGGTTAGACTAATATTTTAAGTACTCACTATTTTATCTCAAACCTGAGACACTCCATAATCAATGCAACTTGTAGTCCTAGAGCAGTGATGGTAAAGATATGAATGATAGAGTCTTAAGGTAATTTGGGATGATGTTTATAATTTAATTAGATGTGAATAAGTGTTTATAAGGTCATATAGTCACTATGACCATTCATAGGTGGTCACATACTTAGAAAACCCAATCTATGCCTATGAGACCTAAAACTAGGCATGAACCTTAGGATTCTAATGTCACTCCTATGATCATGTGACCTTACCAAGTAATGTGATAAATTTTATGGGATAATGTAGGGTTGATGAGACTTAGTGGTTTACATAAAACAATTTAAATTGGTAATTTTTGGCCTTAATTTGTCTCAAGGGTGTCTAGAATATATAACAACTACCTAATAAGCAAATTATTTCACTCAGATTTGTATGAATAAGATGAATTGGGTCTTAATAAATTAGGGATAATCTAGGGAGGTCATTTAATTAAAACTAGTGGCATTGGATTGAAGGTTAGGGGCCTAACCTTTATGAACCTTTACTAAGAACCAAAACTATATAAAACCTCCTAAAACCCTCATAAGAGCTCGATGAGAAAGAGATGAGAAATGAATATAGAAGGGGATAATTGGCCTGTAAATTGATTTTAAACTACTTGGAAATCTCTTAGGATCCCCACCACTTAGTTATTTCATATCATCACATGTACGATGAGTCAAATTCTCTATCTTCTATATAATTTGAGGTGATTTGATGCTATAAAAAGGAATAGATAGGTGAAATACATTATTTATGGTGTGTGGAGATGTGTTATAACTCTTATAACTTGATTCTCACCTCAATAATCAATACTCCTCTACTATGATGAATGTTTCAAGTAGTCTTGGATAGAATAATGAGAAGCAAGGTGACTGCCAAGTTGGAGATGAGAAGTGTGATTTTGAGTTTTATTAAGTTCTATATGATATAATAAAGGAAAAGTAATTTTTTAGGATGTGATTTAAATATATAAAATGAAATCTATTGAGTATATGCAAGTAACTGAAGTGACAAGTGTGAGATTTTAGGCATAAAAGGTTAGTGAGTTACTTCAAGGAAGTAAACATCAAGTGGAAAAGAGAAGGTTATCATTTGGAAGGGTGCATAATGACCTAAACCAATCATTTTTTCACCTTATCAAGTAAATACATATGTGTCAATGACCTATAAGGTAGTTCTAGATAGTTAGTGGACTCCTCATTAAGAAGAACAATTTCAAGAAGGACAATAAAGTATCGCTATACCATCTTTAGGATGATGTCATATTTTAGATTGAAACTTATTTAAGAGAACTTCGTGATCTATTTTATAATTATTTATCTTTTATTTTAATTGGTCTTCAAGACTTGACACTTGGCATTATGATTATCTAACATCACTCTTTCTCTCTTTTTTCTTATTACTCTATATATTAAAATCAATTTTGGCATTGGAAACTATCCACTATTGGTATGAAGAATACATACTAGTTTCACATATTGTTTTGCCTTTGAATAAAGTTATTAAGCTAGTTCACCATCTAAAAATCTTGCCTATGTATGTCAATTAGTTCATTTAGATGATAAGTGATGATTGGTTTTCTCCATGCTTCCCTTCTTCTCTTGCATATATTATGTAAGTAATATCTCGTCTAATAGGTCTCATGAATTGTAAGTGATTTTTATATATATTTAAAGTGTGAATAATATCATTAGTGTCTAATATTAGACATCTTATTCACCCAAATTTGGAAATTCATGGCAATCTTCTTCCATGTAAAAACATTTTTTCTAGAATAACCTTGAGTTGAGATCAATTTTAACAATCTACCTTCAAAGTGCAAGTTTAAGTATTTTTGTGGAGATATCATTCATGTATCACCTCCATTAGTTTAGGTTAACTTTAGTTTCCTCCTTCCATTTTCACCCTCAATAAGTGATTATTATAGTGTAGTTGAGAACCTAAATAGTTAGATCAAAGGAGCTAGCCCATAATCTAGAGATCTATCTCTTGTAATAATTTGCCTATACTCAGAGATAGTTCCATGTTATCCCAAATTTGAGAAGGTATGATTGACTTATCTAGGGTGAATATTTGCAATATAACAATTTTTGCATGCCTAGTGAGACATGTGGTCTAATAAGATTGTTTAAAATGGATGTTGGTCTTGATAACAAAGAGTTTGTAATAGTCTACTTCTTGTAGTATCTAGTGACTCCAATAATTGACTCTTGGTGGTAGATTGGTATATTGTTTCATGCCTAAGGTAAACATAATATCTCATACTAAAGTCATTAATTTTTATTTCTAATAGCTTCCTTATTATTTAGTCAATGAAAATAGATTTGCTAACACCCATCCTTAACTAAAGAGAACATACCTTGATCATAAAGCTATAAGAAAGTTTTTAATTGGACAGATATTTCAAAATCCTAAAGACTTCATGGAAAGGAACCTACCTTTTTTTAATTCTAATAGATATTTCCCTATGACACTTTTCCATTATGATGACATTCCCATATCAACCCTCAAAACTTTCCCTTCATACATAGGTGAGATTGCTATTACTCATATCGAGCACATTAGAAACATTACCAACTTCTACAATATACATCATATTATTTAGGATAATATATAAATTATGTTGTTGGTTGTTTATTTCAATGGGAAGGCTCTTTATTGGTATGTTTATTTGGCTATTGAATCTATCATTACATGGTATGAGATGGGTGATGCTTTTAAGAGAAGGTTTGAGGACAAGAGTGATAACTTATCATTGATTGAGTATTTTACCAACATAAGGAGAGCACCTCAAGAATATATTCAAGACTTCACACAAGGTTTTAAAACACATGGGATAGAATCCCAATATTGGTAATACCTATTGCACATCATGTTTTCCTTTATTATCTTAAGTCTTTTGACAATGATTTTTCTATGATGGTATTAGCATTGAGAACTATTTTATTCAAGATGGGAATATTTATTCAAGATCCCCTATGCCTCTATTCCCTTATTTACAAACCCATACACTTATTGTTGCTCTCTTTCACACACCAAAACATAATCCAACTACCCCTAGTTATCCAAGTAAATATAATCATGAAAAAAGAGTGAATTCTCTTGAGTAAGAGATTTTAGGTCTCAAGAAAATCATGCAACAACATCAAGTGAGATTTTTCAAAATCCACTGTCAACACAATCATTCTTAATTAGACTATCAAGGAAATAGACTACCCTTTTAAGGTCATCTTCAAGGTCAAGGGCAACTAGTTCAATGAAAAACATATAATGGTTATAATACCAATGATCCCTCCACCTCAAGATCATTAGTGCCTTCTCAAAACAATGTTTCTCAATAAAATTAGGGTTAGCCTTTGTGGGATCAACCTAATGATTCATCTACCTATGCTAATGAGTCCTTCAATCAAGCCTTCATGGCAAATTTGGGAACAATGCTAGCCATGACTCAAGTTGAGGTACCTAATGGAAGAGATAAATATTAATATAGTAGTAAAATGGTGTCTAATTTATTAAATTGGTGGAAATTTTACTCATGTGCTATGAATTACCAAGGGAAATCAAGCAAAGATTCAAGTTTGATAGATACAAACACAAGGTCAGAGAGAAAGGAAATTGAAAATATTCAAAAGGTTAGTAATGTTCCATCAATGAAATTTAAAACACTCCAAAGGGAATGTATATATAATTCAATATCAAATGCACAAATAGATCAAATAATTCAAAATGATAAGGGTTCTTTCACACCTTAGAATTCTCAAGGTATAGGCAATACTATTCCTATTAGTGGATAAGCTAAGGTTAGTGTCTTTTTCACTAAAATTGTAGAGAATATGAAGAAGGATAATGTAAATGTATCAATGTGGGATATAATAGTAATTCCTATACAAGTCGACCTACTCCAAGAAGAGTTGTCCAAACTCAACATGACAACCAAGTAGCCAAGTGGGAAAGAGGCAGCCTTGATAAACAAATTGAAACATAGTGAGGTACAGGCAAATAAAATTGATAAAATAGACAAATCCCCTCCATTTTATCTATATATCATCATGGGAGATGCTTTGGTTCACAATTATTTGATTGATAGTGGATCTAGTACTTCAGTCATGCCGAAGCAAGTAGATGATTATTTGAATTTTAAGTATGAGCCTCATTATAAAGGAAAGTTACAACTGGAAGGGTCAACTTCTAAGACAATTAGAATAATCAAATGTTTACAACTTATTATACATGCTTTTCTTAATTTCACTATTCCTCAAGATGTTTTGTTTATAGATGTACCACCTCACTTTTCCCTTTACTTGTCAAGAGATTTTACCACTAAGATTGGAGGATACTTGACTTCAAATTGGTCCTATATGGCATTTAAGACTAGGTATTGTTCCAAAGTATCAATAAAATATGAACCTATATCTAAGTTTCACATAGAACCATATGTGCCTTATACATCATACATGAATTGTAATATCAGTGATGAAGAAGATCATCCTAGTGATCATGAATATCTAACACCTCTTAATGGCATAGCTAACTTATACTTGATGAATGAGGAGTTGAGTAGTATCGATTTGATCCATATTATCATATTGAAGATGTTGGTCTAGGTACATACATCCTTCATGAATAATGTAATGGGTCTCTTAAGACAAATTTTGATGATACTCTAAGATAAGATGCATGGGGCAACTAATTTTTACACATGGATGATGATATTCATATCCTATCTATATCAGAGTATGGTATTCCTAATGAGCATTCAGTTCTACTTGCTAAAGAAGAGAATATTATTATCATGGACCTTAAGAAAAGGTAGATGATATGTGGCAACAATTCAACACCATAGTACATAAATTTAAAGAGGTAAGTAGGTCTAAAATGCTTTAGGCCTGATGATGAGATCAATCATTTACCTAATGAGCAAAAAGAAGATAACCTTGATGACTCCCATGAGCAAACAAATATTGATTCAAATACATTTTATGTTGGGAATAGTTTCATGACTCTTAATGATTACATTGAGGAGTACTAAGTAGATATCATAGAGGTAAAGTAAGCTACAAAGTCAATAAAACATATAGGAAATCTATATGGAGTGTTCATGAGAGTTCCAAGTGATGCACTTGAATTTAGAATAAATTCCAAAAATGGTAAGTCATTTGACTATCTTCATAAGCAAGTTCTCATTAACAAACATTCATAATATGATGGTTTATTCTCATAATACAATAGTGATTCTACAAACATTCTCTTTAAACTAAGTTAAAGAAATGACTAAGTTGTCCTAACCTCAAGTGTTTTGAGGTCTTGTATATAATAGGATAGGTGTGTGTTTTCTATAAGTGTTGAGCACATTATTTAGTGTGAGTTGTTTATGTGTTTTTTCCTAAGTGATTAGAGATAACATGTGTTTGTCTTGTTGTCTTATTTTATGTGTTTGTTTATTGTTGTGTTTGGCATGATTTTGGAGGCATATAGCTGTCAATTTCAGCATATTAGTGACTCCATTTCCTAATGTAAGGTCAAGGCCACTGGTCGTTAGAATAATAAGCATGCTACCCATAGAAATTACCAAAATATTAATCAAAATTTTACCCTAGGTCAAATTAGGTCAACCCCTTGCATGTTTGAAATTTTCATAAGATCCTCTAGGTTTGAAAATTGTCACCATGGTCCTAAATATGTTCAATTCATACTTTGAGGGTCATACAACATGTTTTAGCCTTTGTCATATTTGTCTATTTTCTTAATGTCCTTTTGTGCCACCTTTTTTTATCATTTTAAGGAATTATATGGTTTTTCACAAAATTAAAAATGTTTCAAGAAATAAGATAATGTAATACATGTCAAATAAGGTGCATATCAGGTTTTTAAATAAAAATATTGTAGGTCCAATGTAAAAAGAAGATCACTTGTGAAAATTTAGTTTCAGAAGTTTGTAAGTATTGAGGTGATTCATCTATAGGTGTTAATTCTTTATGAAGATGTCACAACATCACCATAGGCCATTTTTAGGCTAAGGTGGTTTTAAAATATTTAAAATTACTAAAAATAATTTTGTCTTTCCTATCACTCCCTTGGATAGCTTAGAAAGGGTCAATAATTTTCATTTGGTATGGACTAGAGAAGAAGAGTTGGAGTGAGTTAACTTGGAGGATATTAGAGGTTCTTATGAGATTCATTTTCATGGTCATATTTTTAGTATTAGTTATATTTAATTTATTAACAATAATTAAGATTATTAGCACCTCCAAACTACCTATGCAATCCCAATGGCTCAGTTTTTCTCATTTGGTTTCAATTTGGAGATTTATTTGTGTGAAAAAAGTAATGTATGTAGAATTTAAAAGCACATCCACCCATTTAAATTTGAATTCAACCTGGTTTTACACATGTTACCATGGAAGATAGGCATAATCATTATCTTGTGCTATAAGTGAACACCAATGAAAGCTGAGAATAGTTTTTAATAGTTGTAGAGTTTGTTCCTTTGTGAGTGGCTTCAAGTCAAGAGTATTAAACTTGTTTTATAAAACTAAGATCATGGTTTGTTAGATTTTACTTTTAAAGTTTTATTTAATATATCTCCAAGGCTCCTCAAGGACAAATAAGTGTATAAAATATAAGGACCTAATAAAACTTACAAGATTTTATGTAGGTGGATGGTGGATAGCAAAATCTAAAAATGATTTGAAGGAACTATTTGGATCTTGGAAAAATGTGTGAAATATCCTTCAAGTACTGTTTATAAATTTATAATTGTATGGTGGTGAGAAAGGTCGATTCAAGACCACTACACTTAGATTTCTAAATGCATAGTCATATCCTCCTAGACACTACCTACAACTAACTCATTTAATAATGCCTTAACATTGATGTTGGAAAAGTGAGATGGTTAGAAGACATTGAATTTATTGAGATAAAAACAAAGATATGATAGAGCCATTAAGAATTCAATGAGAAGTTTTAGAGATTTGTATAAAGACCTAAAAGGACCTACAACCTATTAAAAAATATTTCATTATTAGTCATCTTGATATATAATGAGGTATTCAAGGTTTTTTAAATGCTTTTAAAGTATTACTAAATCATGATCAAGCCATTAAATAGAGGTTATCAAATCCCCAAACTCCGTTGAAGACCTTTAAATCAATAACTATAATTAGAGGTCATATAATATTAGGGAAAAGAGCCATGCACTATAAGATGGAGATGTGAAACCCCAATATTTAAAAAATTATATTGGATAATTGGAATGATTTAAGGATGCTGATAGAGGTTATGAACTTGTAAACACAGTCAATTTCTCATACACATCTATAATTAGTTATTAAGAAAATTTATCTTGAATAACAAGGTTGATACGAGTACTAAGTTTTCAAGGTTTTGAGAAGGTATTAAAATTATTAATTGAATGACACAATTTTTGATAACTTCAAAGTTTTCAAACAAACTCCTAAACACTAGGATATCAAACCTAATTCCAAATGCCTATATATAGTAATACAATAACTTGTAGGCTGAATTAGATTATTAAGAACCCTTTGAAACCAAATACATGGGTTTATATAAATAATTTAAGGCTTTAATATAGTTATAAATTCATAAATTTATCAATATAAACACTTTTATTCAAGTAAAGGTAGAATATTTTCAAACTCTGCCTGAAAACCATATATAGTCCTAACATGCCTATAGCTAGTTTTGAGAATTTAAAGTGTTAAGACCTCTAAAGGTGTGATAAATATGTGTAAAATTATATATGGGGTCAACATGGGTTAAAATATACTTATATTATCTCATTTAGGTTAGACTAATAGTGTAAGTACTCACTATTTTGTCTTAGACCTAAGACACTCCAAAAGCAATGCAACATGCAAACCTAGTGTATTAATGGTAAAGATATGAATGGTAGAGGCTTACAGTATTACGGGATGATGTTTAGGGTTAAATTAGAGGTTAATAAGTTCTAATAATGTCCTAAAGTCACTATGACAACTCATCAGTGGTCATGTACTCATAAAACCCAGTCTATGCCTATGAGACCTAAAACTAGGCATGAACCTTAGGATTATAATGTCACTCCTATGATCATGTGATGTTCCCAATAAATTTTATAAATTTAATGGGAGAATGGATGGTTTATTAGACTCATTATTTTTCCATAATACAACTCAAATTGGCCAACTTTGGCCTCAATTTGTCTTAAGGGTGACTAGAATGCATAACAACTACCTAAGAAGCAACTTATTTAAATCACATATATATGGATGAGATGAATGGGGTCTTGATGAATTATTAATATTTGAGTAAGGTAATTTAATTTAAACTAGTGGAATTGGTTTTAAGTTTAGGGTCCTAACCTTTATGAACCATTGCTAATAACCTAAACTACCTAAAGCCTTCTAGAACCTTGATAAGAGCCCAATGAGAAAGAGATGAAGAGAAATGAATAAAAAATGGGTCAATTGGCATATAAATTTATTTTTACCTAATTATAAATATTATATTCTCCCCACCACATAGTTATTTTGTATCATCACTTGTAAGGATGAGTCAAATTCTTTATTTTTACAAGATTTAGGTTGATTTGAAGGTGCAAAAAAGAATAAATATGTGAAACAAATAGTGAAAGGTGTAAGCAGATGTGTTATTAATATTTAGACACAATTATCACCTCATTAATGTATGAAAAATCCTATGTTAAGATGACTATTATAGGCAATCTTGGATAGAATAGTGAGAAGAAAGGTGACTACCAAGTTGGAGATGAGAAGTGTGATTTTGAGTTTTATTGAGGCCTATATGATAAAATAGAGGAAAAATAAGTCATTAATATGTGTTTTAAATCTATAAAATTAACTCTCTTGATTATGTGTAAGTCACCTAAGTGACAAGTGTGAGAGTTTAGACCTAGAGGTCTAGTAAGTTAATTCAAAGCAATAGTCAACAAGTGGCAAAGAGAAGGTAATTAGTTAGAGGGTTGCATAATGACCTACACCAATCATGTTTCCACATTTAAAAGTCATTAAATATGTGTTAATTACCTCTAATTTAGTTATATATAGTTAGTGGAATCCTCATCAAAAGAGAAGTTTCAAGAAGGACAATGGAGTATCCCTACACCAACTTCAAGAAGATGTCATATTTCATATTGACACTTGTTTAACATAACTACATGATATATTTTATAAATATTTTTATTAAATTTTAACTAGTATTAAATACTTGAAACTTGGTGTTGTGACTCCCCAATGCCACTCTTTTTCTCTCTTATCCTATTTCTCTATATATGGAATCCATTTTTGCATTATAAACTATACACTATTGCTATGGTGAAGCCATACTCTTTTGACATTTTTTTTATTGTGAATAATGTTTTTAAGATGGCTCATCCTATGAAATTATTCCCTAAGTATGTCAAGTATTCCATTTGGATGACAAGTGATTATTATTTTTCTCCATGCTTCCTTTCTACTCTTGCATATATTGTTTAAGTAATATATCTTATAATAGGTCTTATAATGTATAATTGATTTTTAGGTGTATTTGAAGTGTGAATAAGATCATTAGTGTCTAATATTATACTTTTAATTCACACACCTTTAGAAATGCATGTAAATCTTCCTCCATGTAGAAACACTTTTTCTAGAAAAATCTTGAGTTGACATCATTTTTAGTAATATGCCTTCATAGTGAAAGTTCAAGTATGTTTGTGGATATACGATTCATGTATCACCTCCATTAGTGTAGATTAATTTCATTTTCCTCCTTCCCTTTTCACCCCTAATAAGTGATTAGACTAGTGTAGTTGATATTGTAAACAATTATATCAAGGGAGCTATCCCATACTCTAGAGATCTATCTCTTATAACAATCTACCCATAATCATAGATAGTTACATGGTATCCTAAATTTGATAAGGTATGATTGAATTATCAAAGTTGTAAAATTAGGCTATAATATATCCCCATTCATAATGTGTTGCCACAAAATTCCTACATTAATCCTCTTTCCCAATGATAATCATAATATCCCAATGTTTTATCCACTCTCCATAGCAGCTCAACTCTCACTAAGTCATGTTGTACCAAACCAACACTTGGGTTTTATTAACTGAATGAACCATGAGATAAATCCTTATTTAAAATTCTAGATAACATTTTTAGAAAATAAAAAAACCTAGACCATACCCAATGAGTCCACAAAGAATGAGTTAGATGCCATTAAACAAATGGTACAAAAACTTAGTGATGGCTTCCTTGGGCAATAGAGGTAGATAATAAACTCTAATGCAGAGAGATATAAAAAGAAATTTACATACCAAAGACCAAAAAATAATTATAACTATCCCCATAATCTACTAGAACCCTCACCTAATAGGTTACCAAAATTTAATATCTTTGAAACATCCCTACCTAACTGGTGTCAAGTGCATAACATGATAACCTGTATACACATAATATTTTCAAATTTTATCAAATACTGATGCTTTACATCTTGTAGGAACACATCAAGACTTAATCTCTCTAAATTCATGCCCTAAGGTGTGTACCAAGAAAATGGGTGGGTATAACTTTGGTGCTTTTCATGATTGTTATCCCTTTTTGCCACATTATTACCAATCTAACTAGATCCCAAAACCATTGCCTAAGCTATTTCTCCTCCCTTGAGTAATCCTCTAGTCTCTTCCTCTTTCCATCCATATTTTTCTTGTATTAAACCTCTTTTTAAAAATTAGTTATAATAGTTCAACTGGGTCGAACCAGTATAGTTTATGGGTATTTTTCACTTTCCTATCTTGTTAGCCTTTTGATTGACCTAGCTTAGACCTAGCGAATTGTCCCTGAAAACACACTAGGTCGACTAGGTTGAACCTATACAAATAACGTTTTTGGAGGGATTTAGAGAAATATATACCTATATATACAAGATAATTTTGGTCATTATTCATATTTACAATTAATAGTTATTATTCACTTGTACTTCACAATCTACTCTTCCACCATTTTACTTGAGGAGACTTAGTTTAGGTTTCATATTTGGAAAATCTAGTCTTGTGGATAAGTATTGGATGCTTTGGCCTTTCTTAGAGATTCTTACAAACCAAAATAAACTCTTGTGAAGCCCCTTTGGCCATGGGATATATTGAGTATCGATGGGTTCACATTAAGGTAAGTATATTCTAACTTTGTTCTCCTCTCTTTTAGTAGATAGAAGTAGCATAATTGTTAGCTTGAATAATACTATCTTTCATATTTTATGTATTAGGGTTTTACTCATACTTAATTTAATTGAAGTTACTTATATATGTTTTTTCTAAATTTCTAACCCCAACTTTATGCCACAAGCTTTGGTGTGCACTAGATTAGATTTTCTTTCTTATTATTAAAATAAGTTAAATATCAAACCTTAGGACTCCATTAGGGTTGTTTTAGGATTGTGTTAGATTATAGGATTTTTAAAACTTATTATCATGATATGTTATTAAAATTTATCCCCTAATTAGGTCTAGTGGATCCCCATATTGTTCATGCTCTCGCTTAACATGTGTATCCCCAATTAGAAGTGTATGTATGCTCTATCTTCTTTGATCTAGGATTGATTTATAGACATGATGAATTTTTTATTTCATAAATTTTGGTGAACCCAATGTGAAACTAAACCTTTCAAGAATTCTTTCTCTTTATTTCATTCTTTTGATCATCATTTTGATCATATATTTTGACATACTGGATCAATTCTATCAACCCAAATATTTTTCTCTATGTACAAGTTTCTAGTTACAGTCAACTAGATTAATCCAATAAACCCAATATAGGTTTCCAGCCTTTCAAAAATCTATTTCAACCTACTATGTCAACCCAGTTGGCCCTTTATAGTTTAAGCACTCTGGAGTAGGTTCTTATATAGCTTGATCGATCTTGTCGACCTAGTTTATAATTTTTTCAAGCATAGTTCCAGGTTATTATTTAGAAAAATTACTCCATTACATATTAAATACACCAAGGTTCCCTTATACCTCTCTATTTCTTTCTTTTTTTTCTTTTTTTTCATAGTTTACAATCTTTAAAACTTCTCTTCCATAGTCAACTAGATCGACACTACCAACCCAATTCATTTTCAGACCTTACTTCCACAGTATAGGTTCAACCTTATTGACCCTATTATGTATTTTTTTCATATAGTATCACAACTATAACTTATTTCAATGTTAGAATTAACCTCATATTTTTTAGTAATTAGCTCACACATTTTTTTCCTATTGCTTGCATGCTTATAATAACTCACATAGTTTAATTAAGGGATTTTTAATTAATCATTTAGTTTCACTATTTCTATTTTATGTACACACAACCAAATCAAAAAAACATAAATAAGAAATTCAACATGTTATCTACCCTAGGCCAACCTACTTGGATTACATCACCAAGGGGGAAGTTGAGTTCATACTTTGGTCAAGTATAAATCATGGTTAATGGTATATTTTGGCTAAGCACTTGAAACCCTTATCATTTCAATGTGTGAAGTGAGAGGGTATGCCCCAATACCAACCATGTATCATTACCACTATAGTCCCTTTTAGTCTAAACTACTTGAAACCATCCTTAGATTGATATTTAGTACCCTGCTTATAACCAACTTCTAATCACATTTAAATCATATCTTAATAATCTAATAAACATGTAGGTTGACCAATTAGTTATCTCTTTACTTTTAAAATTTTAATTCTTTCTCTTTGCTCAATTATGTGTGTAAATCTTACATTAGCTAGCGTTAGTACAAGGTTTTATTTTGTGTGTCTCAATTTGATTGGCTATCATTGATCTAATTGACTATTTATTTCCTTTCAAATCTTACTTTCCTATATTAGCTACAAAAATATCTTATTTTAGTTAATATCTTGTTATCATCTTTATTTTTTACCCTATCTATTGTACTAGGTTAACCCAATCAACCCTATACCTTTTTTAGTCCATATTCACTATACTAGATCAACCCAATTGACCCTGTATAGTTTGAATCTCATATTTCCTCTTTCTCCTACCTCTATTCACTATACTAGATTACCCCAGTTGACCCTATATAGTTTACATGTCCTATTTTTTGTTTTTAGTCAACTAATTCAACCTTGTATTATCTTTTACTTTCCTTGTTCATCAATCTAGTTCTTTGTCTTTCCAATTCTACATTATATTCATCTCTCTTCAATCAGAATGAACTCTCCTATTAGAATCTTCTTGGATATCTTGAATCCATTTAGATAATATATGGGATGTTCATTTCTTCCTCTCTTTTCCTCCCAAGAGCACCATCAATATTGGAGCACCTCTTCTCCTCCATCTATGAATTGTAACATGGTGAAAATTACACCTCAAGATGAAATTGATGGATTTGATCCTTTTTATACCTACCAAGAAACATCTCATCTTCAAAATCTTCTAATTATGTGGGAGTGATTGATACAAGTTTACTTTAAAATACCACTAACAATCCATCTTCTTCCAATTCTCTCCCTAATACCAATTTAGGGAATGCACCTATAAACACCAATTGACCTCCTAATATAACCTAACTTTTAGCCCAAGTTATATAACAAACTAACATTATGCAAAACACTAACACTAACCAAATGATGTAATTTCAATAACACTTACTTATTGTGGTTAATCAACCTCCAACTAATCATCCTTAATATAATACTAATTTCATTCATCCACATCTTAGGGATTCCTTAGGTAATATTATTCTTTAGCCCAAAATGGATAACAAGATGCTTCAAACCATTCAAAATGAGCCTTTAGTCCCATTTATTGTATCTATTGATATTGGTAACATATCTCCAACTATAAAATATGATGGGTCTAAATACCCCACCTCAATTTTCAAAGCCTTTGTCAACCTTTACAAAGAGTGGATCCAAACTAGTACCTTAACCACTACTAAACTCTTAGTCAAAAGTTTTACTAGTGATGTATTAGAATGGTATAATCAATTTACCCAAAATTCTATTTGGTAACTTGAATATTTGGTTAATCCTTTATTTAAAGAGTTTCAACATAATGAACTTCTTTAAAATGGAAATCTTTAGCTCATGGCCTTCCTTAATCATTTAATGATAAGAAATCTCCCACTGAATCAACTCATGACTTTATCAAAAGATGGAAATATTTAGATCATAAATCTGATGATATAATGATTAATGATAACCTATTCAAACTATTTATCATGGATTGAAATCCTAATCTCTAATATAAGGTTCAAACCTTTGCTCTTCAAACACTTAATAAAGCTCTTGATCAAGCTAAACATCAGGAATTTCTTATGAATAAATTTGAACCTAATCCTGAATTCCTTAAAATATCTTTTTAAACATCTAATGTTATCACTAGTAATGCTCTACAAACCAAACAAGGAGTTTCTAAAATTGATCTTCATTCACCTTCTCATACACCTCTTTCAATTGAGAAAATGAAATAATTTTTACCACCCTCAAAACCTTTCATCTATCCCAATGCTCCTCCTAAGTGGTATGATCCCAATCTATTCTACTAGTTCTATTCTAATCTTGTAGAGGGTTTAATAAATTTTTTGTCTCCTATATGCTTGGTGATTTATTCAATCATGAAGCTATGATCAATCTTCATCATCAAGAATACAATGTTGCTTCCAAAAAATGACAAACTTTTAAAGCTTTTACCTCTAATAACCAAAAATATTTTTCAAATAATCAAGCAAATGTCAAGGATATTTGTGCCATCAATGTTGATTATGAAAAATATTATAACAACTCTCAATATGTCAACACTACCAAGGTCAATTATCATCATAAACTAGTTCAAAAATATCCTGTTACTAAGCCTAAAAAGCCATCTTTAGAAGAATTTTTTTTAAAGATTCTACCACCTCTAATGTTGATTCATAATCACCTGAGGAAAAAATTCCTCATTTTAATCCTCCAAACACATATATACCTTCCAAAAATAATTTACCTTCTAAGACTCATGCTGGTTCTTCTAAATCTCATTGGAATTTTTTTGAAGAACTTAACTCTGTGACTTGTAATATTCCTCTTATGGAGTTGGTTTGCACTTCACACTATCATCATAAATTCCTTATGTAACAACTTCAAGAGATTGAAGATCCATGTTCCATAGATGAAGAACAAAATTTTATTGAATATTAGCCTACCAACATCAATACCATTTAAACCACGTGTCCTTCCAAGCCTCTATTGATTTTCTTGAAGATGACATGATGAATGATGAAATTATTTTTCATTCTGATGATCTACCACTCTATTAAAATAGCCATTAATACCACTCTTATTCACAAATTTCTAGTTGATGAAGGTTCTGGTATTAATCTCACATCTTTTTGGATTATTTAATACCTTGGTTATAACAAGGATCATCTCAAGCAAACTCATCTTACTTATCATGGTTTTGATAAGACTAATCAAAAACCACTTTGGTTGTATCTAGCTTCCATTAACCATTGAACCTAAAAAAAATTGAACCAAGATTATGGTCCTTGATCTCCCTTTATCTTACAATATCCTTCTTGGTCAACCATGGACACATTGAATGAGAGCCATTTCTTCTTCTGGTAGTCAATGTATTAAATTATTACATAATGGTAAATGGTACAAGCATGAAGGTGTCCTGAATCCAAGGAGTATCCAGCTTCCTAATCCTAAACCTCAATATCATATTCCTACAAATCCTAAGATTAATAGTGTTCATTTACCTGACTTCATCAACATGAATCTTGATTTACAAGTTAATATTTCGTATTTAAATGATGATGAGATAAATGATTTACAAAATACTTGTAATACTACAAAGTTTCCTTGATATATTTCAAAATGGATTCCTCCTTTTCTCTTACCAAAAGATCATACCGTTCCTCTTATTGATGAGATTACCAAATTTCCCCCTTCATGAAATGCTTAGGATCCTTCTTTACCATAATATGACTTCAATTCTAATGATTTTGGAGTGGCTAAATTATTTCAAGATCCTCTAATCATGTCTCCGTGTATATTCAATAATATTAGGATTTCACCTTTTTAAACTCCCCTTGACTCTCAAGCATGTATAATTTCTCCAACATATGATGACAACTATATCATGGACCAAGCTCAATCTAGAGACTTGGATGTCCAGTATTACCAAAAAAATTTATCCCAAATTCATACTTATACTCGAGATGTGCATACCATTTCCATGGATCGTACCTTAGATCTTGATGGTCATGTACCTCCCACCAATCCTCCACTTATCAATACTCCTTAGGTGGTAGAACACATTATGCCTTCCAAACCTCCAAAAGTTCCTACACCTTTAGATCTAATGATTTCATCCAATCCTTCTCCCATCATCAAATCTAATGACACACCAATCTCTTCTATTCCATCTACATCTTTTACTCCTAAAATTACACTTGATGCCAAGGCAACCAATATCTATCAGATTCATTCTGAATATGATATCCATGACAATCAAATTTTAGATCTTGAAGTAGATGTCAAATATAATGGTATTATTCCTACCTTACCTATTGATGAAGTTATTCTTGATCTACTTCATGCCTAGGAACCTCAACTTCCTCAAAAAAATCATAAAATTAGAAACTCTAAGACTAAAAATCCTTGCTTCAACAACTTCATTTCTATCATTGATCATAAAACAAATCCAACCTTACCTAACACACCATACCAATTTCAAGATGGTAATGCCATGCATATCAAAGAAACCACTCACATTGATTATGGTACTCCATCTTGTCCTCAACCAATTACTATTTCTTGAGATCTTTCACCTATTGAACATGACAACTTTATCTTATTATTTGACAAATATCATGAGGATTTTGCTTTGTCTTATGAGGACATGTCTCGCATTGACCCCAACATTGTGGTGCATAATATCATTACTTATCCTAATGCCAAGCTTGTACATCAAAAGAAACAAAAATTTCCACCTAAATTTTTAACTTTATGTTATAAGTAAATCATCAAATTACTCGATGATAAATTTATTAAAATAGTGGATTGTTCTAAATGAGTTTCCAATATTGTCCCCATTTAGAAGAAAGTCACTATGGTCATTAATATTTGTATTGATTTTTACAATCTTAATCTTACTTATTCCAAGGATAACTTCCCTTTACCTTTAATATATTCTATCATTGATTCCATGACTGGGTATGAAATGTTATCTCTTATGGATGGCTTCTCAAGATATAATCAGATTCATATCACTCATGAAGACCAACATAAGATTAATTTCACCATTGAAATGGGCACCTATTTCTATGTCAAAATGCCATTTGGCCTCAAAATGTTAGATCCACGTACCAATGAGTAATGAATCACATTTTTCATGATCCCATTCACAAAATTATTTAAACCTATGTGATGATCTTATTGCTAAATCTAAATATCATAAAAATCGTCTTTGACCATATACTTAAATATAAGGTTAGACTTAATCCTTACAAATATGTATTTGGAGTCACATATGGAAAATTGTTAGGATTCTTAGTCTCTCTCTATGGCATTGATGTTGACCCTACTAGAATTAGTGCTATCATTAACATGCTCATTCCTCATTCTATTCCTGACATTTATACTTATTTAGGTAAAATTGGGTCAATTCAATGATTCAACCCTAAAATGACACATCTAATTCACTTCCTCAATTATCTTCTCAACAAAGGTACTTCTTTAGAATGGATGGATCCATGTCAAAAAGCCTTTGATAACATGTAAGATTCATTGCTTCACCCATCCACACTTCAAGCTCCTTCCATCAATAAACCTTTGATTCTATATACTTCTTCCATACCTATTTTAGTTGGCGAAATACTTTCCCAAGAAGATGATATAAGAAGAGAGTGTGTTATCTACTACATTAGCTGAGGCCTCATTGATTATGAAACACATTATACCAAAATTGAGTGTGATTGCCTTGCTATCTATTTTATAGCTAAAAATATTTGTCATTACATGCTTTACCAAACTACTTATGTCATCATTCATTCTAACCCCGTTCATCATTTCTTCTCCAAATCCTTTCTTCTTGGAGATAGGATTGGAAAATAGATGGTCCTACTTATGGAATTTGATCTCTATATCATCATTCAAAAATTTGTTAAAGGGTAAGTCATAGCTGACTAACTTGCTACAACTCTCATTCCATATACTTCTTCCCTTCATGATGACCTTCTAGATGACAATATCCTTTACATTGAAGGTATTAATCAATATATTTCTCTTAAATATTATTTTCGTAGCATTACTGCTAAATCTAAACATCGTAAAAACCATCTTTGACAATATCCTTAAATATAAGGTTAGACTTAATCCTTACAAATATGTCTTTGGAGTCACATGTGGAAATTTTTTAGGATTCTTAGTCTCTCTCTATGGCATTGATGTTGACCCTAGTATAATTAGTGCTATCATCAACATGCTCATTCCTCATTCTATTCCTAACATTTATACTTATTTAGGTAAGATTGGGTCAATTCAATGATTTGCCCCTAAAATGACACATCTAATTCACTTCCTCAATTATATTCTCAAGAAAGATACTTCTTTAGAATGGATGGATCCATGCCAAAAATCCTTTGATAACATGTAAGATTCATTACTTCACCCACCCACACTTCAACCTCCTTCCATCAATAAACCTTTAATTCTATATACTTCTTCCACACCTATTTTATTTGGGGAAATACTTTCCCAACAAGATGATATAAGAAGAGAGTATGCTATCTACTACATTGGCTGAGGCCTCATTGATTATGAAACACATTATACCAAAATTGAGTGTGATTGCCTTGCTATCTATTTTATAGCTAAAAATATTTGTCATTACATGCTTTACCAAACTACTTATGTCATCATTCATTCGAACCCCCTTCATCATTTCTTCTCCAAATCCTTTCTTATTGGAGATAGGATTATAAAATGGATGGTCCTACTTATGGATTTTGATCTCTATATCATCATTCAAAAATTTGTTAAAGGGTCAGTCATAGCTGACCAACTTGCTACAACTCTCATTCCATATACTTTTTCCCTTCATGATGACCTTCCAGATGACAATATCCTTTACATTGAAGGTATTAATCAATATAATTCTCTTAAATATTATTTTCGTAGCATTAATAATGATCTTAAAGCCAATCAACTTGAAGAATCTTCCACTCTCTGCAATATTATTAAAATAAAGGTAGTTATCACGGAGCTTCCTAAAATTAATGATGACTTGCATGAGGATACTTGGATCTTTCACTTTAATGGTTTTAAATGTCTTTAAGGAGTTGGGGTAGGTTTCATTCTCACAAGTCCTCTCAATAAAATCATTCTTTTATAATTCTACTTCACCTTTGATGTCACCAACAATATGGTTGAGTACGAAGCTCTTATCTTATGCATCAGAGCTTCTCTTGATTTATACATTCAGTAGCTTCATAATTTAGGTGATTCTCAACTTACTTGTTGTTAAGTTAGTTGTGATTATCAATGTAAAATTGAGAACCTCATTACCTATCATCAAATTACAAATCTTTCTAAGGATTTTATCTCTTTCACTATTGAGCCTATTCTTAGAGATCAAAATTACACTGTTAATTCTCTTGTCTCTTCAACCTCTCTCTTTCACCCTCATCAAGACCTTTCTGATCCTAATTTTATTATATAAATAACAAAATATCCATCTTCAACTCAACCACTAGATCCACTTATCTTTCATATTGATGATGTTACCATTAGACAAAGCCCTTGGTATAAAAACATCATTAAAATTTTAGAACACCAAACTTATCCTCCTAATTCAGACTCTTGTGAAAAGACATGCATTCATAAATAAGCTTTAAAGTATGTATTTAGACATAACATCCTTTATTTTTGTAGTGCTAAGGGTATCTTGATCCATTGTGTTATGGAAGATGAGGTCTCTCCTCTTCTTAAACAAACACATGGTGGAATTTGTCGTGGTCACTATATTAGACATGCTACAACATGCAAATGCCTGTGTATGGGTTATTTTTGGCCTACTCTTAAAAAGTATGCAATTAAATATGCTAAAAATTGAAGTCTTTATTAGCTTCATGATGAATTAAACCATTCACCTCCTACCAAGATTTAAACTATCAAATATACTTCATTATTTTTCACATGGGGATTTGATGTCATTAATAAGCTTCTTCACTCCCAAGATGGGCATGTCTTTATCATCACTACTACCTAAATATTTTACCAAGTGGGTTTTTATATATGCCCCTCATTAATGTCACTAGTCCTACCATTTCTAAATTTATTATTAACCAAATTATTTTCTGCTTTGGTGTTCTCCATACCATCATTTCAGAAAATGGTGGTAACTTAAAAAATAAACATGTTAAACAACTTTGCAACAAATTCAATAGAAATCATAAATTTTTCATGCCCTATCATCCGCAATGAAATGGTTAAGCTGAAGCCACCAATAAAATTCTCAAAAAAATCCTTCAAAAGACAATTTTTGAAACCTACATGGATTGGCACATGCATCTTTACCCTACACTTCGGGCCTACTAAACTAGCATACGTACTGCCACTGGGAAAACTCTATTCTCACTAGTTTATGGTTTTGAGTTAGTACTTATTTTAGAAATTGAGCTTCCCTCTCTTCATATATATCTTCATGAAATTATTATTGATGAATAATTTCATGAAGCTTAAATTTATGCCCTTGATTTATTTGATGAACGCCATCTTTTTTCCTTACAACATAACCACCAATATAAGTCTCACATTTCTAGACAACATAATAAACATGTTAAAGTCTACACTTTTAATGTTGTTGATCTTGTCCTTAAATTAGACTATACCCATGATAAATAAAGTAAATATGCCCAAAAATGGTGGGGCCCATATTTAGTCAGAGATATTCTTAGTCCAAGCACCTACCATCTTCAAACCAATGAAGGCCACGTTTTCAAAGATCCCACAAACACACAATTCCTCAAAAATTACTTTGCATAAACATTTACTTATTGTCATATTTTCTATCTATATCTATCTAAGACTTTTTGCATGTATCTTAAGCATGGGTCTTTCCCTCTATAGTAGTTCCTTATTTTTCACAAACCTTTAGTCCTCTCATTTGGTTTTTTGGTTTCTTGATGTACCATAGTCTTCTTTATATTCGTGCATTTTCTTTTCTGTTTTTCACCCCTTAGGTTTATTTTGTGTGAGTTTATTTGTAAGACCATGGATAAGACCTAACATTCCTCAAAAACCACCATATTTTATTGATTTTCACATATTTTTTGCTTGTTAATGTTTTTTTGGCATCCCTTGGGTATTTCCTTTGTGAGTTGCTTTGTAAGACTACATATAAGCCCTAAAATTGCTCACAAAACCACCATCTATTTTAATGATTTTGGGAATATTGGGGTTTTATTCCTAATTTAGTTAAAGGGTCTAGATTGATAAATTTGTAAATAATATGTAATAAATAAGTTACTAATTTGTGAAATTTATTTGTAATTAGATTTTTTCTAAAAATAGTATTAAGAGGGAGAAAATAAAACTTAGCTTAAAATATGATGATCTAATTGAGATAAGGTCTGATATTCACTATGTAGGCCTAGGACACTATCAAAAATAGGATTCTAAATTTAATTTTTTTATTGGATAGGAGCATTTAAAGTAGATAGGAGTGGCATCGGTGTTGTAGTCCTTGTCTAGTGTTGTTATCCTAAGTATCTAAGCTTTTTGGGTTTTGTTCGATAGGTCTATATGACACTGTCTCTAATTTTGTGAATCTTATATATTTTATTTTCTTCATTTTTATGCCTTCAATGTATTTGAATATAAATTTTGAAAATAGGTAAAAAGGGGTTAGTGTGTGTAAGATGCACTGGATGTGCTTCACACCTCGTGTGTGGGTACGCTGCCTACATACCAATACTTTGAAGAGGGATCAAGCCATATGTAGTTCTCCCTTTGAATTTTCTTGGTGAAATTATGATATGAGAATGTAATAAATTCTAAAATATATTTACTTGAGGTGGTAAGCGATTGCTTTGGAGATTTAGATGTGCTTAGGATGGCTATATGTAAAGGTTAGGGAAGATTTCCTAAGTGGTTTCACTTGTATTCTTGCTTACTTGATAATATTTTCCAACCCTTTCCAAATGATCTTTGAATAGGATTTTATAGGGATCTATTGGTCATGAGTCAAATGTATTCACATTAGGATGACAAGGAAAAGGATAAAGATCAAAATAATTTGACTATTGGAGCCCAAAATACAATTGGATAGGAGTACCAAAAACATGACACTTTGAGGTCTAGCACTATTTACCGAGTCCTATAGTTAATTTTCAAAATAGTCATATAGACCTAAGTTTGCTATGTTTTGTCCATTACCCTTGTGTGAACTTGCCTATAAAATTTTAGATGTTGGATATTTATGGATGACTGGGAATAAGAAAAAAAGTGTCTATAAGGGTCATTAGGGTGATCAAGAGGGAACTATTGGTTAGGTATCATTATCCACACTTAAGATACCAATTTTGCATTTTTATAAGACTATATTTTCCCCACCTTTATTCTAGTGATGTAACAAACTAAAATACTAAGATAAAGGAAAAATAGAAAGTATACCTAAACTTACCTATAACGGTGAAGCTCATGATGTTGTTGTGATGTTGGGTGTTCATAGAGAGAGCATGTTGTGAAGTGTGAAATATACAAAAGAAAACAAAGATTATATAATTTCTTAATAGATACAATATATCTAAAATAATAATGCACAAAGCTAGGTAAGAGAGAAAGGAAGAGAAATAAATGAATACACCTCACCAAGTATGTGAACTAATATAAAACCTATTATCATGTTGAGTGATGTTGAGTAATGCTAGGTAATGTTGGATGATTATGTACTAAGAGTAATATCATGAATGGATTTGAGTTCTCAATTCCCTATAAAATGGCTTAAGAATTAAAAATCTATCCCTTTGACTCCATCATCACCTAATAAGTGAAGCTAAATGATCATATGTGTGATAATCAATGTTTGGACTATGTGTCCAATCCCTCTAAATAGGTGGTTAAAGAACACAAAGGCTAGCATTTTAGCTCCATCATTTTCCCATGAAGTGAAGTTATAAATTGATACTAGTATGTAGAATTATGTTGTATGAGATGGCTTCTGAATCCCATGAATTCTCTAGATATATGACAATGTGGTGTGGATAGCCAAATGTTTAATAAAAACTAGGCCAATGTTGGCCAGCTCAAAAAAGATGGAGATTAGGCTTGTATAAAATCCACTCTAAAACTAAAACTTTGGCTTATGTGGAAGCCACTTGAGAAATTGAGAATGTGGAGGTTAGGCTTGTATGGAATGCCAACCACCTAAAAATGGAGTAAGGCATGTAATTATTGTGAATGCTTAGGTAACGCTAAACTCAAAAAGAAAAGATGCAAAAGTGTTATGAAATCTACCTCTTATCATTGGTGTCTAAAACATGGATTTTGATCTAAAAGTTATACTAACTACCATATTTAAAAATAGAAGTGAGAACCAATCATGCCATACATGATGCCCCCATGTCTAGATTATCTAAGAAAATTTTACTGAAAACTACTAATTTTAAACTAGTTTGATTATGCTAAACTATAGTGGAACCTACTTTTCTACATGCTTCCAAAAAATATGGCTTTTCCACTATTTAGATAGGAACACTAAAAAAGGACACCCTAGTGTCCAACATTATAGTCCAACCTCAGTGCTATTGTCTTGGGTTGAAAATTATCACTATTTTGGATTCTTGATTGTCTACCTAATCTATTCTAAGTGGTTTGATGACTGGTTACTAGTTATTCTAAAACTAGATTTTTTGATTGATAGAGCTCTGATCTCTATAGCAAAACCCCTATTTGTTTCCCCTTATTCTGAGGGTAGTAATAGGTACCTTATAATGAATTACCTTATAAGAAGAATCCCTAAAAGTGTGTTAAGCTAGAAAATATATGTGATATAGTAATGATAATAACAAGATATCTCAAGATATAGCGTGGTTTAAATTAAGAGATTGTTAGATCAATAGATGTATGCGTAGATAGATATAATAAATTAATAGCATGTGAGATGTATTAGATTTTAATTAAAACTATAAATGTTAGTTTTTAGTTTGTTAGTTGTTATTTGTCATAGAGGAGTGGAGAATGATGTCCATCATGGCAATCAAGAATCAAGATAATGCATGATTTAGATCATGGCATTATAAACAATCAAAATAAATCAAGCAATAAGCACACAAAATAATAAGCAAGAAGTATACAAGGGGGCCAAGGGGCCAAGAAAACAAGGGACATGGGCATATACCACTCAAATTGGAAAGAAAACATACAAGTCATGTTCAAATGCCACATACACATACAATTGAAATAAACAAGTTGGTGTGGAAGCCACAATAACATAGAGGAGTATAGGAAAAGGACATTGGCAAATGTCCTAAGACACACATATAAATAGAAGCAAAGGAAATTTAAAAATGTCCTAAGGCACATATAGGAGAAAAATAGGAACTGATAAAATGCAATCACATCAAGGTAATGCTAAGCAAGAAAAGAAAGCATGTAAGAAACTGGAATTACAAACACATCTAACTAATCAAATCAATAAGTGAGTGTATGCAAGACATGTTAGTAAAAAACTAGCTACATGCTAATAAATACACAAGTGTTATATACTAGTGAGTGTTGATAGAGTAATCTATGTAATCTAGTAAGTAATGTATATCAAAATGATAAATAGAGTGTGTGATATAGGAATGACATAACCTAGATGATGTAGTCATATAGAATATTCCCCTAGTGGGTATGTATATCGATGTATGTCTTGATGTAGAAGTAAGATGCCCCCTCAATGGGTAGAGTGAAGCAATAAAGGGTCTAGAAGTCACTACACACACTCAAAGAAGATCAAGTAAAATATAGTAATGTAGATAAATTGACAAACAATAGCATAAACCAAAAAATGTAATTCTAGAATAGTAGTAGAAGTGTAAAGCATGGATAATGCATACAATCAAAATATTTTTAGTGTTTTTGAGTTATTTACATTGTTTTGTATTTTGAAAAAATTTAATATTTTTTAAATTTTTATATATTTTGAACTATGTACAATCAGTCATATAAAGAATATGTACAAGAATTTGTAAGATAAGCTATGTACAATCAATTATTTGGAGACTATGTACAAGTAATACTAACAATAAATGGTGCTAACCAATGAGTCTCAAGGAAAAATCCTTGTCACAGTGTCTTGTATCAAAAAAAATAATCATGTGTGATTTTGAAGCATGAGGGAATGGCTATGAATATGAATCTAAATATTCATATTTATTATATGTATATTAGATATAATAATAACCTGTATTATTCCACTCGTCATTATCATCTTGATTTTCAATCAATGGAGTGATGGTGTTAACCTTTTTTTGTAATTGGATCTTTTCTTTTGATAAATTATATCTCAAAATGATTTTCCTTAGGTTGTTTAATAAATCCAAAACCTTGGTGACAAGCATTATCAACTGCTATAATAGGAGTAGTGATGCCTTGAGCCTGCTTGCCCAACCCTTGACCTTAATAATCAAATTGTTGTAGATATTTTTGACCAAATCCATACTATTTTGAAAGTTGAGCCTCATTTTAGAGAGGTAGATTTGCATCTTTTTCCTATTTTACCTATACCTATGGTACTATTCCCTGCTCTAATTTTGCTTTTTGGTCTTTTTATTATTTTGAGTTATGCTTTGGTAACTACTTTTATACTATTTCTAAAATTGACCCTTTATTAATGTGTTCCTATGTCATCATGGATTGATTTCATTATTTACCTTGTATAGGGTCCTTATTATAAATTATCTATTGTATATGTTTATTTAATGCCAAACATGAATCTATGTGATGTTCATGCATTCTATGATATGCATAATAATATCTGGATTTTCTCACTAGATGTAGAGGAGGTAGTTTGATCAACTTAGATTTAATCATTTCCCTTAGTACCTCACTTTAACACTTTTTTTATATTTGAATGCTTTTTGAATCACTATTTGTAGAGTTACATTGTTCTAATTTCTTGTTTTGATATGTAACATTTCTTGCAACCAATTAACTAGGTGAAGGTGCATATATGATTGACACTAGGGTGTCTTTGGTGATTTTGTATTATAATCTAATTTTCCAATGTTGTGATCTTGTCATGTAATAACAGATTTTACATTTGTAAATCTGAAACTAACTTTCTCATATTGGTGATTTGATCCCTTAGAGTCTCACAAGTGCAAACCCTAGTTGCTTCTGATTGAACATGTAAGCACATATGTTGAAGAGATTTTGAAGAAGCTATAGGCTGAATGTATTGATTAGGAAAAATAGTATAGGTTGCCTCACCTTGTGTAGGGGTGATAGAATGGACCTAGTTAGAAGGAAATTAGCTATCACCCCCTTAGAGGAATGGAGGAAAAGGAAACTATTTCTTATGCATAAGATATGACATTGAAACTCAACAAGTGCTTGTTAGCTTGTGCACTGGATCCTCTAGGTACAAACCATGTATGTGGGATAAAATGCATGTTATTAGAGTTATAATTTGTATAACAATATTTTTATAAATAGAATTAGACATGAGATATATCAAGCAAGGGAGAGAGACCATACATTAATTCATTAATTCATAAAGAACTTTGACATGTCATATGACATTTTTAATGTGTTTAGTATGATATACTTGAAAAAATTTCCATATGAGAGATATCAAGCAAGGGATAGAAAGCATGAATTTGTGCATGAATGTATAGAAAATTTTGACATGAATCATAACATTTCTAACATGATTAACGATAAGCTTGAAAAATTTTCCACATGAGTGAGAGAGAGCATACAAAAGGAATATTGAAATGTTGTGCATGTTTAGCAATGAATTTTGTAATATCATCCCTTAGTATAGAAATTAAGCATGAAATGAAAATAATGAAAATTTTTAATAAAATATGGTAAACTTCATCATTAATGTACATGATAGGACCAATGATGGTCTCCTTATTTATTTAAAGAAATGTAAGAAAAATTTGTAAAATAAGTGAGATCCATTTTTTGAAATCTTAATTTTAAGAAACCAAGGTCATATCTTAGAGACAATAGGACCTAGTGTATTCAACTAAGGTTTTGAAAGATAATTATTTTTAAAATTACTATGAAATTTTGAAATTGAAATTGAGTTTGAGTTAGCTATGCAAGTAAAAAATCATAAATTTATTGGAAACTTAATGATTTAATGGGACCTAGTATATGCAACTAGGGTTTGGAAAAATAATTTTTGTAGAATTACTATTGAATTTTAAAATTTTAATGTATTTTTTAATTTAAATATTCTATTACAAATTCATAAAATTATTAGAAAATTACCAAAAAAATATTAGGACCTAGTATGGGCAACTAGGGTTTGAAAGAAAATTATTTTAAAATTTACTACTAAATTTTAAAATTTGAAATGAACATCTGATTTAAATATTCAAGTAAAAATTTTAATTTATAGGAAAAATCAATAAGAATTTTACCCTAGGGTTTATAGGGTTTTTATGCACAAACGAAGTAACTCAGGTTCACCAAATATTTTACCAATTTTGGGAATATTTGAGTTTTATTCTTAATTTAGTTAAACGGTCTAGATTGATAAATCAATAAATAATATGTAATAAATAAGCTACTAATTTTTTAAATTTATTTTTAATTAGAGCTTTTATAAAAATAGTAATAAGAGGGAGAAAATAAGACTTAGCTTAAATTGTGTTGATCTGATTGAGACATGGTTTAATATTCACTATGCAGGCATAAGACACTATTGAAAATAGGATTTTGGCTTTAATTTTTTCATTAGATAAGAGAATAAAAATTGGATAGGAGTGGCATTGATGTTGTAGTCCTTGTTTGACATTATTTTCCTAAGGATCTAAGATTTTTGGGTTTTGTTCGTCAGGTTTGTGTGACAGTGTCTCTAAATTTATGAAGCCTCATTGTTAGTAGTGTTCCTTGTAGTTCTAATTTTATTCATTTTTATGCTTTCAATTTACTTGAATAAAACTTTGGAAAATAGGGGAAAAGGGGTTAGTATGTGTAAGATGCATTGGACATTGTTCACACCCCATGTGTGGGCACACTGCCTACATACCAATACTCTGAAGAGGGATCAAGCCATATGTAGTTCTTCCTTTGAAAGTTATTAGTGTGATTATGATATGAGAATGCAAGAAATAATAAACTAGATGTACTTGAGGTGGCTAGGGACTAGTGTAGAAATTTAGATGTGCTTAAGACTATATTAGATGCATATATATAGAGAATAGGCAAGATTGCCTTAGTGGTTTCACTTGTATTCTTGTTTACTTGATAATATTTTCCAACCCTTTCCAAATGATATTTTAATGGTCTTTTATAGGGATATATTGGTCATGGGTCAAATGTATTTGCATTAGGAAAACAAAGAAAGGGATTAGGATTAGAATAATCTAACTCTTAGAGCCCAAATTGCACTTGGATAGGAGCACCAAAAACAAGACACTTTGAGGTCTGGTGCTATAGTCCAGGTCCTACCACTATTGTCCAAACTAGTCATAGAGACCTAAATTTTATGGCTTTTGTTCATTGTTCCTATGTGAACTTGCCTATAAAATTTAAGATGCTATGTGTTTAAAGATGATTTAGAATAAGCAAAATGGTGTCAATAAGGGTCATTAGAGTGAGTAAGAGGGAACTATGTGTTGGATGTCATTAGCCACACTCAAGTTACCAATTTTGTATTTTTATATGACTACACCATTTATTATCAATTTTTCTCTTTCATTTTTTGATTACCATGTTGTTTTGGCATCCCTTATGTCTTTCCATTGTGAGTTAATTTGTAAGACCATGGACAGGACCTGACATTCCTCATAAAACCACCATCTTTTTTCTATTTTTCTCTTTCACTTTTTTCTTTCCAATATTGTTTCAGCATCCCTTGGGTCTTTCCTTTGTGAGTTACTTTTTAAGACTATGGATAGGACCCAACCCTCTTCATAAAATTAATATATATTCATGTTCTTTATCCTTATTCTCAAATTTAGGTTTTGCTTATTTTTCTAGATTAAATCTACATAACCATATATGTTAGAATGTTTTCCTCCATTTCCCTCATTCTCATGTTAAGAAATCACACTTTAGTATCATTGTATCCCTCTTTTCCCTTTGTCACATTTTTTGTAATTTAAATAAATTCAAATTATTACATGTTTCATTCTTCTTGATTTCACCTTTTATTTCATCTCAAAATTAGATAAAACAAGGTTGAAGTCAAGATATCACTTTTATTTCACCTATATTTATGAGACTCTTATACCCCATGCTCTTTGAAGTATCTCTCTCTTAGCAACCTTGTCCCAAGTATTCAAATGAAAGTCATCTTTAACACCCATGTTTAGTTTTAAACATATGTATGGAAGAGGAATCTTAAAAAATCCATCAAGAAAGTTAAAATCCAAATCATTTGAAATAAAAGGCAACATAAAAAATCTCAAAAGTCAAATTCACACTAAAATATGTGATTTCAAGCACATCTCCTATCTCCAATCAAAGTTCAAACTCCATAGTTGGCCTCACATATAGCCAAGGTCCTTTGGGGTGTGGTAGGCCCATATATTTGAATAAGGGATTTCAAAATAACTCTATGGTGCTACCTACTTTCTCACACAAGTACCTAATCTTTGTAGTAGACCAATAGCTCTGTAAGGGATCTTAAAGAATAAGGAACACATCGTGGGAAGGTAGGTCCATTTTACTTTTCATTAATTTAGACTTCGTGGGATGATATATAAATATAAATATAAATATATATATATATATATATATATATATATATATATTCCATTTGTTGACCTAAGATTTGTGTGGCTAAGAGAAGTTATTTAGAGTCCTTAAAATCAAAAGTCCTCTTGTTTGACAAATCTAATTTGAGTATCTTGACTTCGATAAAGAGTTCCTTTACCTTAGTTTTTCATTAATTTTACCCTCCACCCATTTAATTTCCCCCCTTTATAGACAAGTTATGATTCCAAATTTGATTTCCCTTCTTTTTTAATTCCTTTTTCTTCACCTCTTAAAAACATGCTAGCACTACGTTGTTTCAATTTTATCTATCCTTAGAGCAAAACAACATGTCTGAGTAATTATGGATTATTTATTTCTTTTTACACCGTGATTTACATTTATTATACTTAATTTACTTTACTTTTACAATTTATCATTGTTTTTATATCTTTTTATTATGAACACTTGAGTTCATATCTTTTGTCCATTATTAAGTGTGGTTTTATTGTTACTTCTCACTCGACAATGTTGTTTTCCCTTTTATAAATCTTTTTTTCCATTGTTGAGTGAGATGTGGATTTTTAATTCTCACTAATAAATTTTGTTTTATCATTTTTGTAAGTCTTACTACCATTTTTTTTACCATCATATTTGACATGTATTCTTTGTTTGACTTGGTGAGTTTGCCTTTCTTACTTAAGCATACCTTTCTTGAGTTTTTCAATCTTTAGTAGCCTTGATTTTTTTAGTTACCCAATTTACTCTTATTTTTGACTTGATAATTTGGTCTAACATGTCACATTTCACCCCATATTTCCAAATTTCCTAAGTATGTCCCATCCTCATAGCACTAGCTATCTTGACTTTTGTTTCATTTATTTGGTTTTGCTCTTTAGTTTTGTATTCTTGGGTTTGTTAAAAGTAGTCTCTACACCCTACACAATCAAAACTAACAACACAATATAGAACCATCCCATGATAAAGGTAAGTCAAGGTATGCATTACTATTGATTTTTAGTTATTTACTTTTTAGATTAGTTTCCCTTTCAATCATTTACTTTCAGTTATTTTTTCATTAAAATACTATATTTTTTTTAGCATCAACATTATGTGTTACTATATTATTTGTCTAATCACCATCCCCTATTACACCTTAGTGACATGTGATGAGATTTGAGTGGGGTATATGTATACACATAATATATTCAAATTTTATCAAATACTTATGCTCTACATCTTGTAGAAACCTATTGAGACTCAATCTCTCTGAGTGCATACCCTAAGGGGTGTATCAGGAAAGGGGTGGGAAGAACTTTGGTGCTTTATAGGATTGTTTTACCTTTTTGACACATTATTACCATTCCCTAAGCTATTTCTCCTCCCTTGAGTACTCCTCTAGTCTTTTCTTCTTTCCAGCCTTCCTTTTCTTGTCTTAAACCTCTTATTTTGGTTGTTTTTACTTGGTCAACTGGGTAAACCTAGTATAATTTATGGGTATTTTTCACTTTATTAGCTTGTTAGCCTTTCAGATGACCTAGCTCAAACCTAGTGAATTATACCCAAAAACATACTAGGTTGACTAGGTTGACCATGTATAACTAACATTTTTGGAAGGATTTAAGACAAGATCCACCTATATATATATATATATATATATATATATATATATATATATATAAAAGATAATTTTGGTCATTATTCATATGTGGAATCAAGAGTTATTACTTAGTCATGCTTCTTCACAATCTGCTCTTCCACCATTCTACTTGAGGAAACTTATCTTAGGTTTCTTATCTAGAGAATTTAATCCTATGAATAATTATTCAATGTTTTGGCATTTATTAATGATCCTTACAAACCATAACAACCTCTTATGAATCCCCTTTCTCCAAGGGAGATATTAAGTCTCAATAGGTTCACATATAGGTAGTATATTCTAACTTTGTTCTCCTCTCCTTTAGTAGATAGAAGTAGCATAATTATTGGCTTGAATAATAATATATTTCATATTTTATGTATTAGGTTTTTTCTCATACTTAATTTAATTTAAATTCCCTATACATGTTTATTTTTTTTTTTCTAACCCTCACTTTTTACCACAAGCTTTGGTGTGCACTAGATTGGATTTGCTTTCTTGTTATTAGAATAAGTGAAATATCAAACCTTAGGACTCCAGTAGGGTTTTTGTGTGATTATGTCATATTGTAAGATTTGGAGCCCTTCATATCATGATGTGTTATTACAGTGATCCCTTAATTAGGTATAGTGGATCCCCATATTATTCATGCACCAACTTAACAAGTGTATCCCCAATCAGAAGTGTAGGTATGTTCTATCTTCTCTGAGCTAATATTAATCTATAGACATGATGAATTTCTAATTGAATACACAACCCATGTAAAATAGGATTATACATAGTTATATTGTGCCTTTGATATCTCTTAAAAGGAAATGGAAGAGTATGAGTGGTTGTGAATCACCCAAAATCATCTAATATAGGTAAATCCCATAATAATGCCATGGTGTTAAAAACCATGGAATTCCCTATCCAAGAAAAAAATTATTTAGAGGAGGGTATTAGTGAGGTGAAGGCATTTCAATAGTTTTAAGGGAAAAACTACACCCTTAGGAATAAACAACCACAATAACCTTCACAACCTCAACTCCCCTTAATAATGGTGCAAAACCACTTGACTAAAATATTAGGAATTACCCATCACCTCCAAAACTTTAATAAACTAAAGCTATCATGTAATCCCCATTGCTATATAATTAAAGAGGTTATAATATAGTGTATTACAATAATAAGATCAAATATATCATCGTGCCACATGAAATTGATTAGTTCACTGAGCAACATGATCTTCTGCTAAATTCCCTAACTAAGAAGCCAACTTAGCCAACCCATGTGATAACAAAAGTATCCCATACCAATACGATCATTCAAAATAATTATATTTAAGTTCCTCCCTTAAACCTATACATGTGATCGTTTACAAGAATTATATTTATGAAACTTATGTGTAGATTTATGAAACCTAAACCTAGCCTTGGTTAATGTGATCATTCACAAGAATTATATTATGTAAGTTTTTTACCAATGTGTAGATTGTTTGTAAAAAACCTACACAATTTCTTAGTGGCTGAAGTAATGCCAATAGGTATCGATGAGAATTTAGGGTTGATCATTATTGTGTTAGATAAGGTAGTGGTTAAACTAGACAAATCTAAGGTCAAAGTGGTAGGCAATATTTTAAATGTCCAGATACAACTAGAATATGATCATATGGTTAAAAAGTTCATATACATCCAATTAATATATATTTTTAAGGCATATGGCATGTTCCTTAGTGGAGATTAGTCTAAATCCCTAAATGGGTATATGGACACATAATTATCTCATATGTGGTTACCATGGAGAGGGGTAGCCAATGGAATTAGAGTTGACAAAGAGAACCACATGCAACACATGATAACTGAGTATAATTCCATCAATGAAAAATTAAACTTAGCTTCCTTATACTAAGGAATCTACACACTAAGTAGGAAACTAGCCAAAGACAAAGAAGACAATTAGCCAAATTTATTTTTCCTATGGTCTTTGTATGTAGATGGGTCCCATTCTAAACAAGGTAGTGGGGTCAATGTTATACTAGTAGATTCCTTAGGGAGGAATCACTTATCATCATATAGGTTGTATTTCCCATGTATAAATAATCTAGTAGAGTACAACATGCTAATCTTAGGATTGTATTTCATGTTGAAACACAAAGTAAATGAAATAAAAGTAGTTAATGACTCTGAGATGGTAGTTAATTAGACCAATATTAAATATCAATGTAAGCTATCGTACCTTAAAATATATAATCACATGGCTTGGGACATAATCAAAAAAATTGTCACATTCAATGTCATCCCTATCCTTAGGGAGGAAAACCAAGTTGCAACTCATTATCATCTAAAACAACAAACTTGAACCCCCTAGATGACATCCCATTGCTAGAGTTCTCTATGGAACTTGTCTTTTGTCCTTATGTCCTTGAAAACATGAAAAAATTCCAAGTCTTTGAGGATAATCAATATATCATCTAGTTTTTTAACATCATGTGGGTATTTGAAACCTAAATCATTGACAAGGAAGATAAAGATAACATTGATAATGAGCTAGATAAACATGGGATGCTTAATATTCATTGGAATCAGATCCTAAAGGGGATGATTTCATTAGAAAGAGCATTTTATAATTTATACCCCATGTTCTAAAATAATAAACCCAAGTTTTATAACCAAAAGGGTTGACTCATCAACCTCTTTCCTGTAGAGAACCCTTAGACTATCAACATGGATTCTAAATAGATGGATTTCAAACTAGAGAAATTGTGAAAATTATTACTAAGGTACAAATAATTAATTTACTAGGCCTATGTAGACCTCAAGGTCTTAGAAATGAGAATAATAGACTGGTCAACCCAATCATGTAACTCTAAATACATAAAGAGGTTGATAAATTAGTCTCTACTAGGATAATTTTCTCAATTCTCCACTTGACCTAGGTGGCCAAACTAGTGTCTGTGTGAAATTAAATTGGGGAAATCTATGTATGTGTATATTTATGAAACTTAAACCTAGCCTTAGAAAAATATAACTACCCTTGATGAAGTAATCTAAATAGTGATTGGATCCTAGATGATGGCCTTTCTAGATGGATTTTAGGGATACAACTAGGGCTTGGTTAATCTAGAATAATAGGTCAAAACCACAATCACCACCAAGTGTGGCATATTTTTTTACAAGTGAATGCCCTTTGGTTTGATCCATGTTGGGTAAACCTTTCAAATAATGATGGATTTTAATTTTGAAAGACTAATTGGTAAATGTATAATAATTTATATAGATGACTTGACTGTGTTTTCAAAATACACATTGACTCACATATTCCACTTAGATAATGTGTTCAAAAGATGCAAAAGGTATGGTATTTCCCTAAATCCAAAGAAGAGTGTGTTCGATGTCATCAAAGGTAAGATTCTTGGTCATATCTTCACATAATAGAGTATTGATATTGACCCAAAAAGATTCATTATGATTTTTATATTACCTTTGCCTAATAGAAAGAAAGAATTGAAATCCTTATTTTTGAAAATTTGATTTATTTGTAAGTTCATTTTTGGATTTGCCAAAATTATAAAACCCTTGGATGTTATGTTAAAACAAGATGCAAAGGTGTTGGTGTTAATTTGAGTTACACCTTGGGATTATAATTTTTAGGTTTCTTCACCCAATTGACATAATGGGAACTCTCTAAGATTATGGGTGGCCTATGACTAGAGAGAATCTCTATAGATGGCTAGCTCCCTTAATGATACATGTAATCAAATTCTAAGAAAAGGGAAAGAGAAAGCTGAAAACATGGAATAAAGGGGTGATTAACCAAATATTAGTCTCATCCACTTGCTTATGAATTCACTATGAACTAAAATAAGAATAAAATATGATCACACAACTCAATAATATCTCTCCTAACATAATTATTTCAATATGAAGGCAATGGTAAATACATCAACCAAGAAGGATGATCAAGAGATTTGATAGAAGACACTAATTAATATTTTCCACACTTCACCTTGTAAGACAATTTAAAATACTATATATGACTTAAAATAATACTTCTTACTTATAAAGAGGTGAGAATTAAAAGGAAAAATGAGAGGAATTTTGATAAACTATCACTAACATTCATCACATAATCCATTATAAAAACACTAGATTCAAGATTAAGAAGGTAAATTTTAGTTTATACTCAATCCAAAGGCAATGAAAAAGTGTTAAGTTGAGTATGGACTCAACATAATCAGCTACAATATCATTATACAAGTCATTCAAGGAAAAATATATATAATAATTAATAAAAGAGATAAAGTGGATGTATAGTAGGTCCATTACGATTGTAATGTATCATGAAATCAGTTACAATTCCAAAAGAGGGTAAATAAATAGACCTCTCATTCATAATCGACATGTGTTGGCTTGGTATGATGATCATATCATGAGAAGTTATGTATAAATGGATCTTAGTCTCCTATGACTCATCTTTTCCCTTTTGAAACTTTCCATTCTTGGTTGGAAGAGTTATAAGTTTCTATTTTGACACATGTCCTACTGACCTTATTAGCATCTTTCTACAACATTATTGAATATTAAATCACATATCTCATCTTGGTGAGAATGAAAATTGATACTTATACTTCTTCATACTTGATATTTTTCATTATATCTTTCAATTTATATGTCTAAGCTGGTTTGATCCAATGGAAGGGAATGAGGACAAGTGCATCTCTTCATCCAAGACCTAGTCCTTATTTGAATACTATCATAACACTCTTTTCAACTTGATGTATGTCTTATAGAATGTCATGTAACCTATGTCAATGCCTATAGATCATTTTTAAATTTATTTTTAGTCACATTCTACTAACAAGGAACTTAGAGGGGTTTTGGGTGTTCTTGAGAGCATGTTCAATTTATCATAAGGTCTCAAGGCTAGTACTTATCTAAACAACAACTCTTGAGACTTTTCTTTAGGACACCTTATTCACCACTATTTATAAAAATTTTATATACAATGTAAATACCCTTAAACAAGTTTTAAAGGATGGAAAAAGATTGCATTCATCTTTTTAGTCTTTTAACATCATGAAGTGGATAAATTATTAGTGCATTAGAGCTCTCAAACCTCATTGTAGTCATCAAAATGGATTTGTATATCAAATTTAGAGTCTCCTAAAGGTACCATTAGATACCTATAGGGTTTCATGAAGTAATTTATTTATATTTATGAATTTATGAAGGTCTAAGATATCACCCTCTCCATACAAGAAAATAAAACCTTCATCTTGTTAGATTTAGTTTCTTTAAACCTATCTTAACACCATAGGGATCTCTAGAATTGATTGTGAGAGATAACTAGACCTATGTCTAGGCCTAAGAGGTCTATTTAACTAATCAAAAGGACTTTACTCATTAAAAAACATGGGTTTAGTAGAGGTTCTTTTAAGTTACACCAAAACAAGTTAATTATAGGGATAACTGACACATTAGAGAGTACAAAAAGGCACCAAAGAGATAGAAATAGTATAAACCATCTATGAAATCCTCAAATAGACCAAATATTAAGATGAATTAGATATAAATAAAAATAAACCATAATAATTATCACATCAAATTATTAAAAAAAATAGAGTAGTAATTAGACATACACCATACATAAAATAAGATAAGGACAAACATAACAAGATAACTATATTAATCTATATCAACACATTAAACCATATCCTATTACATCAAATTCCTATTTATAGCCTTTTAGAATCTTGTTAGATCTTCACATTCTATCCTTCCAAGATACAAAATGAAAGACTCTTCACATTCTCCAAATACTTGATTAGGCTTAAAAGTTTGAATATGTACAAATTTATACAAAACACAAAATAAAACACTTCACACATGTGTTTATCTTAAATACTTCATTTATAAAGTTCCATTCTTCATTTAACACTTCCACAGACTTAATTATTTATCTCATCTTGAGACAAAGTTTTAAGTTGATCTAAGATGAACTAGAAACATAAGTCATAAAGAAAAGTCAAATTTATCACTCTAGGTGTCATTTACTAGTTTTCACCCTTTACACACTACTTAGTTTCCCTTTCAAATTTTCAACTAAGTAGCATACTAGCCTACTACCCTTTCAAGTTTTCAATATAATAACAT